>CM045988.1:68258136-68359767 GCA_025175895.1 Wurfbainia villosa | reverse complement strand
GAAGGTTGGAAATGTTAGAACTCATGAGCGAATCTTTATGTATGCATGTTATGAAAGATATGTTAACATGCTAATGATGAATATGATATGTGATGCATGTGCAAAAGAAGGTTTAAGTTATGATGACTGTTAAAATGCGTAGGTATTAAGAGGATCCATCGTAGTATGTTTTAAAAAAAAGGATATGATGGCGCACGAGAGCGGATAAGTGAGCGTTACTAGTCTCAACAGAATCGATGGCGTCCCAATCCATTAATTCCTCGACTTGGGATAATTTCAATACATCACAATTACGTTCGGTTACATGTTGCTACTAGTAGTGATCGATACAAATTCTCTCATGTTGTGAATCGTATTGTGCGTCGATAAATGAGTTTAAGATCTAATCAAATACATGAAAACATGTATACTCAAATAAATAATTTTCATAAGGCTATTGCCTTAGGACACCTCTCATATATAACTAACAAACTCTCACTTGGCCTAATGTCAATTGTCACGGTATCCAATACCATAAGATCTAACATGATCCTCAAACCTACTTTGAGGTAAGGCCTTAGTTAATGGATCTGCTAAGTTCCTTTCAGTGGGAATCTTCTCGATTTGTATTTCCTTCCTACTGATGATCTCTCTGATCAAATGATAGCGGCGAAGCACATGTTTGGATTGTTGATGAGACCACATCAAGTTCAGAGATGAACTTATTGATCCAAACCGCTTCCTTTCCTGCTTCCGAAGCTGCAATGTATTTTGCCTCAGTGGTAGAATCCACTATAGTGTCTTGCTTGGAACTTTTCCAACTTATTGTGCCTCCAATTAAGGTAAATACATACCCGGTGAGACTTGGAATCATCCTATGCATGCGAAAGTTGGCATCTATACGCGTATTACCATATCACCTTCTCTATATATTAGGAACACATCCTTAGTTCTTCTTAAGTACTTAAGGATTGTCATAATCAAATGATCATTCTTGGATCGATGATATCTGCTCATGAGACTAAGAGCATACAATACATCGGGTCTCGTACATAACATAACATACATGATAGATACTATTGCGGATGCATAGGGAATCTTACTCATGCAAATCTGATCCTTTCTTCTTCTGTGCGCAGACACATAGATTTCGAAAGGTGCATCCCATGCCTGATGGGAAGAAAACCTTTCTTGGATTTCGACATGCTAAACCTCTTTAGCACTCGATCTATATATGTAGAATGTGAAAGACCAAGCAACGATTTTGATCTATCTCTATAGATCTTAATCCCGAGGATGTAGGTCGCTTCTCCTAGGTCTTTCATGAAGAATGTTTTGGATAATCAAATTTTAACTAACTGTAAGATAGATATATCATTTCTTATAAGTAATGTCATTGACATATAATACTAGGAACATGACTACACTCCCACTAACCTTCTTGTACACACAAGGCTCTTTTGGATTTTGTGAGAAAACAAACCATTTGATTGTCTCATCAAAATAGATATTTTAGCTCCTAAATGCTTGCTTCAGTCCTTATATGGACCGTCGAAGCTTGCATACCTTGGTTTTATCAAGCAGATGTGAAACCTCGGTTGTATCACATACACATTCTCGTAGATTTCCATTAAGGAAAGTCGTTTTCACATCCATCTTCCATATCATAATCATAATGAGTCGCTATGGCGAGCATTGAATGGATTTAAGCATAGCTACTGAATAGGTCTTGTCATAATCAACTCCTTGTTTTTGGCGATAGTCTTTCAACATTAATCTAGCCTTAAAGGTACAATACCACCCATGTTGGTTTTCTTCTTGAAAACCCACTTGCACCTATAGGCTTAATGCCTTCAAGTGGGTCCACCAAGTTCCAAACTTGATTTTCATACATGAAATCCATTTTTGACTTCATGACTTCATGTCATTTGTCCCTTTATGAACTTTTTAGAACTTTTTCATAACTGGTAGGTTTCTCATCATCAATGAGTAACACATCATTCGATTCACTTATGAGAAATCCATATCTCTTGAGAATGTTGCATGTTCTAGATCTGAAGATGTGGTGTCATAATAGATTTAGTCGATGTCTCATAACTATGAGTCATCAATCGAGGTGCTTGACCAGGTATCTCCTCTATGTCTATTGGAGTCTCTTGAACCTCCTAAAGTTCAACGACACTCCCACTATTTTCTTACAAGAAAAACTCTTTCTCTAGAAATACAACATTGAAACCAACACATTTTGTTCCAAGGGATGATAGAATTGGTAACCCCTTGTTTCCTTAGGGTATCCAATAAATAGATATTTATCAGACTTAGCATCCAATTTGTCTGACACAGTCCGCTTCACATAAGCAGGACAACCCCATATCTTCAAGTAAGATACATGAGGTTTCTTACTATTCCATATCTCATATGGAGTAGTAGATGTTGGTGCAATCGGCCCAGATCACGATTGACTAGGACTCGAGCTTGGCTCGAGAGATGTTTGATGTTAGACAAAACATATGACAATGTAATTGTCATGGGAAAGTCAAGTCTTGGGTACTTGGCATGGAAAGCCCAAGTGGGACACTTGGCATTTGGAAAAGCAAGCATGGGTCTTGGAGGTAAAGTCCAAGCCATGAGTACTTGGCATGGAAAGTCCAAGTGGGACACTTGGCATTTAGAAAGTCAAGTCTTGAGTAATTGCACGAAGTCCAAGCATGGGTCTTGGCATGGAAAGTCAAGCTTGAGTCATGGCATTTAGAAGTCAAGCGGTTTGATATTGGCGGCGTAAAGTCCAAGGGTGAAGTCTTGGCGATATAAATCGAATGGTGAAGGGTTTTGCTCAGCTCTCCCACTCATTGTAGGATTTTATCTTATCGAGTCGGTGAAAGCTTCCCACTTCCTCGTTGATCATGGTGATCCCTTGATGTCCCGGATTAAAAAAATTAATCCTAGACAAAGGATTGCCAAACAACCAAGTCATCATCGTGCTATTAGTTTAGAGAGGTCACTTGAACAAACTAGTTGTTCAAGCAACCATCCTCTATTCTCGAGTAGGCTGAATAAACGATGTCCCGATCGGGTTTTAGGTTTATGCTCGATCCAAGTATTATTTAGCCATTTACAGTTTTATAACATGCTTATAATTGAAAAACAAAAACAAGCAAGTAACATATAAAATTAGAGAATCGATATACCTCTCGATCTTCTAATGTATGTCCTTCCTCCTTTCGGATGTCGTGTGGGCGACGCTCTACCAAAGTCGAACTCCTAGATCACAAATCTTCCTTTCTTGCTCTTCTTCAAGCGAGAGGAAGAATAGAAACAAGGCTCATCTCCTTCCTATAGCCAACCAACAAGCAACATAAGAAATGCTTGCGGCCAGCAAGGAGAAGGAGATAATGGTGAACAAGCCAAGACACCAAGGAAAGCCCTATATCTTGTTTCCACCACCTAAGGAGAAGGAGAAGGGGTGTTTGGATGCCACCCAAGGGCTGGGATAGTGTGGGCGCCGACCACCAAGGGATGAAGAAGAAAAACCTTCTTTATTTGGTGCCACAAGCCTCCTAAACCCTAAGCCTCCAAACCCTAATCCTAGCTCTCCTTTTGGTCGGCCATGGAAGAGGGGAAGAAGAATAGGATGAGGTCATGCCAAGGTAGAGAGGAGAAGAATAGTGGTCGGCAAACCTTAGGAAGAATAAGGAAACTCTCATCCACTTGTGGCCGCCCACCCTTAGCTCCCAAAACCCTAGCCACCCAAACCTAATCAAAAACCAACTAGGATTCCTAGCCTCCAAAGGAAGCAAACCCTAATCCCCTTATCATTAAGTTGCTATCCAAGCCAATAAGCCTTATTTATAGATTTGGGTTTATGCCTTGGATTAATCACCTCCATTGGTTCTAGGATTTAATCTCAAATCGGATCTTGAGACTTAATCTCAAGCAGTGGATCTAGATTTAATCTCCACCTTTGGATCTAGAGCTTTGTTTCTATCCTTTGGATCTAAGCTTTATGAGGTGTTAATAGGCTACATTAGGGACCATGAGGAGGAGTTGGATCTTGGCCACCCATGGATCAAGCCCACATAAAGTCCGATCCACTAATGATGATCCAATCAACTAAAGGATCATCATTGATCTACCTCACCAACCCCCATATGATAATATGGGCTCCATATATTATTTAAACATTTTCTCCCCGTGTTTAAGATCTTGAATGTCCATCGATTAATTAATTTACTGACCATTAATTAATCAACATCTAACTCCTTGAGTAGTACCACTCAACCTTTTCATCATGCGAAAAGTCCACTTGGGGTTTACATGATGAACCTATCTCCTCAAGGACATCATCATCTATATATAGGACCACGATTTCCTCCTATAATCAACGACACACCATATAAATAATATCATCTCCCAACTTACCGAGCCTATCGATTTAATCTATAAATCTCGCCCATTGGTAAATCAAAGAGATGAATACTAAGTATATGTGCCCGTTATTATATCGGGATTAAGAGCATGTACAAAATAATATCTGAGGTCCGATTCGATTATGTAGTCAATAAATTCGAATCACCTCTAAGTCGGTCTGCTCAATACACACAAAGTGCACTAGTGTGATTCTATGGTCAAGACAAACCAATACCAAATCACACAACAACCATTTCGATGGTTTGTCCAAAGCCATCTCGGTTGTGAGCCTTTACTTATACTTTTCAAGGGGCCAATAACATGATCTCCCGTGTGACACCACACACCATGTTATCTACAATGTAATGTATTAGACAATATTGCATAACCATAAAAATATGCAAACAATGATCATGTGATTCTTATTTCAAAATAAAGATGTTCATACAAAAGATAAACTTTTCAGTATACATCCCTACAATCTCTCATTTATATTAAAAGACTATGCTGTCCTCATACTGCCATACATCTAATTCCCCTTCCCTCCACATGCCTATCAAAGCTCTCGCTAGAAGGGCCTTAGTGAAAGGGTCTACCAGGTCATCCTCTGATGCAATCTAGGCGACATCAACTTCTACCTCATTTACGATTTCTCGTATCAGGTGGTACTTGCGCTCTATGTGTTTACTAGACTTATGGGCTCATGGTTCCTTCGAGTTTGCAACTACACCATTATTATCACAATAAATTGTGATAGTTCTGGGCAAACGGGAAATCACATCCAAGTCCATCAGGAAGTTCCTGAGCCATACAACTTCTTTGGCCGCTTGAGAGGCTGCCACTTACTCAGCTTCCATGGTAGAGTCCACCACGCATTTATGCTGGACACTCCTCCATACAATGGCTCCACCTCCCAAAGTAAACACAAAACCTGAGGTAGACTTACTGTTATCCCTATCTGATTGGAAGTCGCAATCCATGTAACCCACAGGGAGTAATTGGTCTACCTGGTAAACTAGCATATAATCCCTAGTCCTTATCAGACACTTCAATATATGCTTTATCGCAGTCCAATATCGTTGTCTTGGATTACTCTGATATCTACTGACCATGCCCACAGCAAAGCAGATATCTGGTCTCGTACATAGCATCACATACATGAGGCTTCCTACTGCCGAAGCATATGGAACCGCCTTCATCTCCTCTATCTCCTCAGATGATCTAGGACACATCTCCTTAGATAAAGGAACTCCATGCCTGAAAGGTAGAAAACCTTTCTTGGAGTTTTGCATGCTAAAACGATCCATTATCGTGTATATGTATGAAGCTTGGTATAAGCATAATAACCTTGATCCCAAGGTTGTGTCCCACTTCTCCCAAGTCCTTCATATCAAACTGTTTGGACAACCATACCCTTACATCCGATAACACTTTGATATTGTTGCCAATCACCAAAATGTTATCTACGTATAGTACAAGAAATACCACTACGTTTCCGTCACATCTCTTGTATACACAAGACTCATCCGAACTTTGAATAAATCCATAAGACTGGATCACCTCATCAAAGCAGATGTTCAAAGACCTCGAAGCTTGTTTCAATACATAAAAGGATCGATTAAGCTTACATACTAGATGCTCTTTGCCCTTAGCAATAAATCTCTCTAGCTGCTTCATGTAGATATTTTTCTCAAGACTTCCATTTAGGAAAGCTGTCTTGACATCCATCTTCCACACCTCATAATTCATATGAGCTGCTATGCATAAAAGAATCTGATAGACTTAAGCATGCCTACCGGCGAAAAGGTCTCCTCATAATCGATACCCTCTTTATGAGTATACCCCTTCACAACGAGGCTCGCTTTGAAGGTTTCAACCTTCCCATCTATTCCTCTCTTTCTCTTGTAGATCCACTTGCATCCAATGGTTTTTACACCATCGGGTGGTTCTACTAGCTCCCTGACCTGATTTGAATCCATAGATTCAATCTAAGCATTCATTGCACTTTGCCAAGATACTGCATCTTTATCTTGGATTGCCTTGTCATATGTCCAGGGATCAGGTTCATGTTCGCCAGGGATCAAATCAGAAGATTCTCCCAAGAACATGAATCTATCAGGCTGTCTCACAACCCTCCCACTACGACGAGGAATCACCTGTGTATCCTCTGTGACACGCGGTGTAGTGACATGTGGTATATCCTCTTGTACTAGTGGTACTAAAGAAGTGACTTCCCCTTTTAACTCCTCCAGAACAATTTTACTCTTGGGCTTGTGGCTCATCACATAGTTTTCCTCTAGAAATCTGACATTCGTGCTAACGATCACCCTCTGATCTCTAGGACTATAAAATAATCCACCCTTCGTTCCCCTGAGATAGCCAACGAACAAGCGTACTTCTGTACGAGGTTACAACTTACCAGCATCTGCCTTCAGCACATGTGCTAGACTCCCCCATATCCGAATATATCTTACACTAGGCTTTCGCCCAGTCCACAACTCTGTGGGACTAGATGGCACTGATTTAGATGGAACCAAGTTCAGAATGTATACCGCCGTATCTAGAGTATATCCCCAGAACAAATCTGGCAAGTCAGAATAACTCATCATCGATCAAACCATCTCCATAAGAGTCCTATTCCTTCGCTCTGCTACACTGTTCTACTGGGGTGTGCCAGGTGCAGTCAATTGGGATTGAATCCCAGCCTCTGATAAGTAGTTCCTAAACTCTCCCAAGAGTTACTCACCACCATGATTTGATCGTAGTGTCTTGATACTTTTACCTTGACGTTTCTCCACATCAGCCTTGATTTCTTTGAACTTATCAAAGCATTCAGACTTGCAGCGCATAAGGTAAATGTATCCATATCTTGAGTAATTATCTATAAAAGAGACGAAATACTCAAAACCACCTCTAGCTTGGATAGACATAGGACCACACAAATCAGAATGAAAAAATTCTAACACATCTTTGTTGGGAGTATGGGGAATACAATCAAAGTCCCACATTGGTAAGACATGGAAAAGATCATGTGCTTATAAGAAAAAAGATATCTCCATTGGTATGAGGCCTTTTGGGTAAAGCCCAAAAATAAAACCATGAGGGCTTAGACCCAAAGTGGACAATATCATGCCATTGTGGAGATATGTGGAGCTTATAAGCACTAACAATTGGTATCAGAGCCATGGTCCATGTCAAGCCATGAACCTCGAACGAAGGAAGTTGAGCTCCCACGTCCGGATCAAGAGAACCAGACATCAGGAAGGAAGTCTAGTTGGGTCGGGGGGACCGAACAACTGGCAGGAAGTCCTGGTGGGTTGAAGATCGGACATCAAGCAGAGAAAATCCTTCGAGGAGGGATAGGCTTGAGGGGGGGCCCAATGTGGTCCTTCGTTTGAGGGGGGGATTGTTGGGAGTATGGGGAATACAATCAAAGTCCCACATTGGTAAGACATGGAAAAGATCATGTGCTTATAAGAAAAAAGATATCTCCATTGGTATGAGGCCTTTTGGGTAAAGCCCAAAAATAAAACCATGAGGGCTTAGACCCAAAGTGGACAATATCATGCCATTGTGGAGATATGTGGAGCTTATAAGCACTAACAATCTTTGGCTCTATACCCCTTGGCCTTAAAAGGCCTCTTGGTCATCTTACCCTCCAAGCAAAATTCACAGGTTGGGAGATCCTCCACCACTAATGAACCCAAAGGTCCATCAGCTATCAACCTTTGAATTCTGCTTAGGTTAATGTGACCAAGCCTAAGATGCCAAAGATATGTTTGGTTCATCTTCGAAGGTTCTTTTCTCTTATTGGAATTAGAAGATGAGTTATTAACTTCAATTTGCATCGTGGGAGGTTTTGGTTCAAGTGTGTACAAATTTCCTATCAATGTACCTAAACAGATATTCTCCCTATTCCTTTTTATAACATCTCTGTCATTAAAAGAAATAAAATATCTATCCATAAACAATTTAGAAACTGAAACTAAGTTCTTTCTAAATATAGGTACATAAAGGGAATTTTCCAGAACCTAAATTTTATTTTTCTCAAGAGATAAATAAAACTTCTCCCACTGCAATAGCCGCCACCTTCATGGCATTGCCCAAGTAAATGGTAATCTCTCGTTTAGCTTGTCGTGGGGTTTCTTGGAACCCCTGCAAAGTGTTGCAGACATGATCAGAGGCTCCCGTATCTACACACCAGGTGCCGGTAGATAGCACCGCTAATCATGTTTCAACGACTTGTCCAAAGGATATATCTTTGTTCTGCTTTGGCTTGGGACAGTCCTTCTTCCAATGTCCATCCTGCTTTTAAGTGAAGTACTTTCCTTTCGACTTCTTCACTCCTCCCTGAGATCCTCCCACCACTTTTGCTCTACTTTGTTTCTCCTTCTTCTTGCCTTTTGGTTTAGAAGTAGAAACCTTTTTGAGCAATCATGGCTTGAGGACACTCTTCGAAGAGTGCATGCTTATACTCCTTAGGATATAAGACAATATCTAGATTCTTTTCCAATCAAGTTTGTTTCCTTTAGTATCATAGTAAGTGGATTGAAAGTCATTCTTGAAAATCCTAAGAATCACATAGATCATTACTATAGATTTCAAAAAATTATTGATTCCTCAAACAATAAAATTTTAAAATCAACCAACAACTTAAAATACTGAGAATATCGTATGCCACGATAGTGTGGACGTATACAAATTCTACATTTGTAAGAGAAGGTTTTACCCATTAATTTTACTATCTTGTCAACCTAACTTTTTGACAAGTAAAATAAATAGTTGGTTTCTCTTCGGCCCTACAAATAAAAGCAGTGACTCCAATGGGGAGGATAGTTATATTTGTATCTAAGTGTTCACCATTACTCGGTACTAAGGTAATTATCTCGGGTTATGTGCCTTCGATGTGGAAGTACACACGCTCCTAAATAATTTCTTATAACCATATTCGACCTTGTGATCCGCAAAGAAACTCATCCGATGGGGATGAAGGCACTCAGAGCTGACACGCAAGTTTGTTTGGATTGTTAGTTATAGCCCTAAGAACCAATCATGTGATGGTTGAATAGGGAACATTTTGTATCATATTCTATAAAGGCAAAGGAATGGTTATTATATTTAAGTTTTGCTTGTGCCAGCTAAATTAAATATAGTAATGCCCTAGAAAAGTAGGTTCTTATCTACAGCACATCAATTGGCAGAATTGATTATGAGAGGCTGTAGAGAACACTTTCTAAATGTTCCTAGTCAAATATTAATATGCAAGGGCAGTATTAATACATAAAGACTAGCATGTCGGTCAATTGATGACTTGATCTCACAAGTCATGGATATATGATATCAAGTAGACACATGGGTATATATTAGAGAATATATACTGAACTGACCCGCCATGAGAAAGTTTCATGGATCGTTATATGAGTGTCATAAACTTTCTCATGTGACTATTGGTATGAATAGTCCTCAGACCTGAAGTCACTACGGTTCCCTACATAAGGAGTTATGTACTTTGGTATTGTCAAACGTCACCCGTAACAGGGTGGACCATAAAGGCGATTACTGGGTATATAACAAATTATGCGGAGGGATGTGAGTGATGTAGATGGGATCTATCCCTCTCATATGACGAGAGTGATATCGGTGGGCCCCTTGATTGAGTAGAACTACTAAAACGCATGGCCATGCTCGAATGAGTCAATATGAGATATTGAGCTCATTTGTTTGAGTTAGTTTACTCAGGGATCAAGAAACACATAGATTGATCGAGGATGACCTATGCCTCATTGATCAATCTGATATCAAGGATAGAAGGACACGGTCATACATTATAGTAGTCACGGAAAGGTTAGTCGGATCTTGACTTATCTCGTAACTTAGGTAGCAATGATGTATTGCTAGATACCGCTCATTGCTTGTGTATCTAAAAGAGTTTAGATCCACTGCCAACGTTATGAGAGCCTATAAGTCACACACAAGAGCATGATAATTAGAGAATTAGAGTATTCTAGTTTGACTAGAATAATTTGGGAATAAGCTTAAGTACAAAATGGTTTTGGACTTTAAGCTTAATAAATTTTACAGCTAATTGATTTAATGAGATTAATTCAATATGTTACCTTATTGATTTAATAAGATTAATTCAATATGATAACATAAGCTTAATTGAATTAATAAGATTAATTCAATATGATTGAATTAATAAGATTAATTCAACATGATAACATAAGCTTAATTGAATTAATAAGATTAATTCAACATGCATGAATGCCACATAAGAATGCCACATAAGCATGCCACATAAGCATGCCACCTAAGCATCCACCTAAGCTAGATAAGGTGGAAGGAAACAAAATGGTTTTGTCTCCTTAAGTGGCGGCCAAACTTGTGTCCCAATGCAATGGATTGCATTGAATGTGTGGAGGTGAAAGGGTTTTCCAACCCTATAAAAGACCCCATGAAGTGGCCGGCCAAAGCAAGTGTTGTTGTGGTTGTGAGAGCTTGGTGGAAGCTTTGGTTGTGTGGGTTTGTGAGTGTAGGCTAGCAAGAAGAGTCTTCTTCTTCCTTTCTCCTTTTCCTAGCTTCCTCTTCCTTTAGGGACTTCTCTAGCAAGAAGTAAAGGAGAGCTCCTCTAGTTTTCTTTTGTGAGACAAGAGCTTGCTCGTGTGGATACATATAGAGGCACGGACACTTGAACGTGCTAAAGATCCAACAAACAAAAGGAAGAAGCGGGATTAACAAGGGCACGCAACAAAGGTAATCCTCTCCTATAATATAGGTTTGGTTTAGAGAAATTTATTTTATACGAGTTTGCTTTCGCATGGATCACTTGGAAGGGATCCTAATTTTTCCATTGCGCATATGCCATTTGGCATAAAGAATTCCCTACAGTGGTATCAGAGCCACTTGCGAAAGATCGTATAAAATAAGTTTTCTCTATTCTATATGTGATATAGAAGTAGGATAAATTTTATTATGAGTTGATAATTGTATTAGCAATTGTCAAACATAATAAAATATCCAATGTCTTTTAAAAGTTAAAATGACATGGTGCATGGTTATGGCCTAGTCCCAAAAGATTTGTGAATGTGTGTGTGTTGTAATTTTTAAATACGGCCTGCGTGTCGTGCTTTTCTCCTAAAATTCTTATTGTAAAATTAGTTTTAGACTCGAATGTAACTCGAGTATTTCTCCTTTTGTAATGTACAAAACAAAGATGGAGGGTCCATTGGAAGAAGAGGTTACAAGGAGGAAGTCAACACACAAGACAACCAAAAGGAAGCACTTAGGAGAAGATGCTGTCCCTAGGTTGACCAATCAATCTTTTCATTGGCTTGAGAAGATTGTAGAATAAGGGCCATAACCATGACACGCTTAGTTTAATATGTATGTGATGCATGTTAGTTTAGCTTGTATGTGATGCATGATTAGTTTAGCTTATATGTGATGTATGCTAATATGTATATGATACATGTTTATTTCTTAATAAGTCAAAAACGATATGCCTACCAAAGCTTGGTACTCACTACTTCCTCGATCATTTGTTATTGGGTTTGCCAAAGCAAAGCAATGCATTTTATCTTGGAAGAGTGCGAGTGGACAATCGTGATGTCGCTATCAAACTTAGTTAAGACTTAATTAAGTTTTCTTAATTAGTTAAGAAAGTAGAGGCATATATTAGCTTTGAACATAAGTTTTAAAATTAGTTTTATGTGATTTCGAACATCGGCTTTGTCTTAGAAGTGGTCGTTGCTCAGATATCCAAGAAGGCCCTGTGCCTCGCCCTACGGCAGGATTTAGGAATAAACACTAAACTAATCTAAAACTTAACCAAAGCTATTAAAGAGTTACATCAGATGTAATTGGCAAAAGATTGCCTACCTAATTATACTACGTCTTGGCGATTAGCCAAAGCTAACTCAAGGCAATTATAATGTGGATCTTTATCCCATATAAATTTATAGCTAAATAGTAGCTATGAGAATTTAGTGGGAGCCTCATTTAATTAAAGGCCTAATTAAATGATTTAGGTATGATACTTAACTTTGCATTTTAATGTTGTAGATCACCATGTCATCTAACACGACACACACCCTCAACTTGCGATCTGTCCTTGAGAAGGACAAGCAATGGAAGCGAACTTTCTTGGTAGTATAGGAACTTGAGGATTATCCTCAAGCAAGAAGCATAAACTATATGTCCTAGAGCAGTCTACCCTGAAACACACTCGTCTTGAAAAGGATGCTTAAGAAGCATCAAGATGGCGCATTAGATGTGTCATGTCTTATGCTTGCCACCATGAACTCGAGCTTGAAGCAACATGAGAACATGGATGCCTATGATATGGTTGAGCATTTGAAACAACTATATCAAGGACAAGCTAGCACAGCGTTTTGAAGTGTCTAAGGCTCTTTTGCATGCAAGATGCAGAAGGAACACTGTAGGAACTCACGTACTCAAAATGATTGATGCGTTGAGAACCTTGAAAGACTAGGTTTTCCAGCAGGCCAAGAATTGTAGCGATGTTATCCTGCAATCGTTGCGGAAGCATATAATCAATTCGTCATGAATTATAACATGAATGAAATTGATAAACCTTTGCACGAGATTCTCGGCATGTTAGCTAACTGAACCGAATCTCAAAAAGAAAGTTATCAACGTACTAATGGTCAAGAAGGGCAAAGGTAAGCGCAAAGGCAAGGGTAAGACCCAAGCCAAAGGCAAGGCCAATTCATCCACTTCAAAGGGTAAAGGTAAAGTACCTAAGGAAGGGGCTGCTTCCATTTGCGGTGAGGCCCGGACAACTTTGGAAGGCGGGCTGCAAAGTCTACCTTGAGGAAGTAAAGAATAAAAGAAGTGGGACTTACGCCTCGGTATACGTTATAGAAGTTAATCTATCTATTTCTTCTACATGGGTATTAGATACGGATGTGCATCTCACATTTGTAATAATGTGCAAGGGGTGAGAAATAGTAGACAAATGGCAAAAGCGAAGTAGACCTCTGAATAGGCAATGGCGCAAAAAGTTCTTTCTTTGTATTTGTAGGAACATATTCTTTGTCTTTGCCCAGGGCTTATCTTAGAACTAGAGAGTGCTTATATGTACTGCATTGACAAAGAACATAATTTCTGTATCTTGTTTAGACAAGAAAAACTTTTCTTTTATAATAAAGGACAAATGTTGTTCCATTTATTTAAATGAACTGTTCTATTGTAATGCACCACTTATGAATGGTCTCTATGTTCTAGATGTAGAAAACCCAATTTATAACGTAAATACCAAGCGGTTCAAATCGAATGATACTAACCAAACATATCTCTCGCAACCTTTATCGCCTAGGTCACATAAATGAAAAAACACATATCCCAACTCCATAAAGATGGATTATTGGACTCATTTGATTTTGAATCATATGAGGTATGCGAATCTTGCCTTTTAGGAAAGATGACTAAAACTCCATTTAGTGGACATGGAGAGAGAGCGCAGACTTGTTAGGACTCATACATCTTGATGTATGTGGGCCTTTCAATGTCGAAGTCAGATGAGGCTATAAGTACTTTATTACTTTAAATGATGATATGAGTAGATTTGGCTACTTATATTTGATGAGACATAAGTCAGAATCCTTTGAAAAGTTCAAAGCATTCAAGAATGAAGTACAAAACCAACTTGGTAAGCGTATCAAGCTACTTCGATCAGATCGAGGTGGTGAATACCTTAGTCAAGAGTTTCGTGATCACCTGGCTGAGTGTGGGATAATATCCCAACTCACTCCCCCTGGACCACCACAATGGAATGGTGTATCTGAGAGGAGAAATCGTACTCTATTAGATATGGTACGATCAATGATGAGCAGCCGTGATCTACCTACTTCCTTTTGGGGACTAGCTCTAGAGACAGCCGCTTTCACACTTAATCGCGTCCCATCAAAAGCCGTAGAAAAGACACCATATACGATATGGACTGGGAAGAGTCCCAAAATGTCTTTTATAAAGATTTGGGGTTGTGAAGCTTATGTAAGACGTCAAGTCTCAGATAAACTAGGACCCAAATCAGATAAGTGTTATTTTGTCGGATATCCCAAGGAAACTAAGGGATATTACTTTTACAATCCCACACTTGGCAAGGTGTTTGTTGCGGAAATCTTTGTCTTTCTAGAAAGAGAATTTATTTCTAGAAAAACTAGTGGGAGTAAAATTCATCTTGAAGAAGTTCAAGATGACGATAACACTAAGGCTTCGATGGAAAATGAACAGGAACCACAAAGTGTTGTGGATGAGGAAATTGTTGCCCAAAGAGTTGTGGAGCAAACACCTGTTCAAGTAGAACAACCTCTTCGTAGATCTGATAGGATCCGTCGTCATCCTGAGAGATATTCTTTTCTCTTGGTGACAGCGGTGAGGTATTGCTTGTCGATCTTGGCGAGCCTACATCCTATCAGAAGCTATGATGAGCCAGTTAGAGAAATGGCTAGAGGCCATGAGATCCAAAATGGAATCCATGTACACTAACCAAGTATGGACCTTGGTTGATCCACGAAGAGGTAAAACCCATTGGGTGTAAGTGGGTCTTTAAAGTAAAGACTGACATGGATGGTAATAAGCATACCTATAAAGGTAGATTGGTGGCTAAAGGATTCAAACAAATTCATGGTATTGACTATGATGAAACCTTTTCACCAGTTGCGATGCTTAAATCCATTCGGATCATACTTGCTATTGCAGCCTACCACGATTATGAGATCTGGCAGATGGATGTCAAAACCGCTTTTCTGAAATGAAAGCTACTCGAGGATGTGTACATGACACAGCCTGAGGGTTTTGAAGATCCAAAGCATCCTGGAAAGGTATGCAAACTGCAAAGGTCCATTTATGGACTAAAGCAAGCCTCTCGAAACTGGAATCTTCGATTCGATGATGCAATCAAGGAGTTTGGTTTCATCAAGAATGAAGATGAACCTTGTGTCTACAAGAGAAATAGTGGGAGCACAGTTGTATTTCTTGTCTTGTATGTAGATGACATACTTCTCATCGGAAATGATATTCCCTCACTCCAGTCTGTGAAGATGTGGTTAGGGAATTGTTTCTCGATGAAAGACTTAGGTGAAGTTGCCTATATTCTAGGCATCAAGATCTATAGAGATAGATCTAAAAGATTACTTGGCCTAAGTCAGAGTACATACATTGATAAAGTGCTAGATCGTTTTGCTATGCAAAATTCCAAGAAAGGATTTCTGCCTTTATCACATGGTGTGAGTCTTTCGAAGACTCAATGTCCCTCTTCTAAGGAGGAGAGAGATCGCATGGATAAGATCCCTTATACGTCTGCCATAGGGTCTATCATGTACGCCATGCTTTGTACTCGTCACGGCGTCTCGTATGCTTTGAGCATGGCGAGTAGATACGATCGGATCGGTGAAAGTCCTTTGGATAGCGATCAAAAATATTCTTAAATACTTACGAAGAAGCGAAAGAATATTTCCGATATTTGGAGGCAATGAGAGCTAGGCGTAAAAGGGTTACGATGATGCAAGCTTCCAAGCAGACAAGGATGACTATAGATCATAATCGAGACGTGTTTTGCACGAATGGTGGGTGTGGTGGAAGAGTTCAAGCGAGGACACGATTCTTGATTCTATGAGCGAGTATATTCTTTGCATCGATGCAGCAAAGGAGAAATTTGTTTGGCTCGTAAGTTCATCAGTGAACTTGGGGTAGTTCCTAGCATTGCAGATCCAATAGACCTCTATTGTGACAACAATGGGGCTATTGCGAGCTAAGGAACCTCGATCACATCGGACCAAACACATCTTTGCGGCGCTTCCATCTCATTCGAGAGATCATCGATAGAGGAGATGTGAGGATATCTGATCAGCGAAGCTAACATCGCAGATCCATTGACCAAGGCTTTGGCGAGAGGAAGCATGATGGTCACACTAGGTCACTAGGTATTAGATATCATAGTGATTGGTACTAGTGCTAGTGGGAGATTGTTAGTTATAGCCCTAAGAACCAATCATGTGATGGTTGAATAGGGAACATTTTGTATCATATTCTATAAAGGCAAAGGAATGGTTATTATATTTAAGTTTTGCTTGTGCCAGCTAAATTAAATATAGTAATGCCCTAGAAAAGTAGGTTCTTATCTACAGCACATCAATTGGCAGAATTGATTATGAGAGGCTGTAGAGAACACTTTCTAAATGTTCCTAGTCAAATATTAATATGCAAGGGCAGTATTAATACATAAAGACTAGCATGTAGGTCAATTGATGACTTGATCTCACAAGTCATGGATATATGATATCAAGTTGACACATGGGTATATATTAGAGAATATATACTGAACTGACCCGCCATGAGAAAGTTTCATGGATCGTTATATGAGTGTCATAAACTTTCTCATGTGACTATTGGTATGAATAGTCCTCAGACCTGAAGTCACTACGGTTCCCTACATAAGGAGTTATGTACTTTGGTATCGTCAAGCGTCACCCGTAACAGGGTGGACCATAAAGGCGATTACTGGGTATATAACAAATTATGCGGAGGGATGTGAGTGATGTAGATGGGATCTATCCCTCTCATATGGCGAGTGATATCGGTGGGCCCCTTGATTGAGTAGAACTACTAAAATGCATGGCCATGCTCGAATGAGTCAATATGAGATATTGAGCTCATTTGTTTGAGTTAGTTTACTCAGGGATCAAGAAACACATAGATTGATCGAGGATGACACGGTCTATGCCTCATTGATCAATCTGATATCCAGGATAGAAGGACACGGTCATATATTATAGTAGTCACGGAAAGGTTAGTCGGATCTTGACTGATCTCGTAACTTGGGTAGCAATGATGTATTGCTAGATGCCGCTCATTGCTTGTGTATCTAAAAGAGTTTAGATCCACTGCCAACGTTATGAGAGCCTATAGGGTCACACACAAAGAGCATGATAATTAGAGGAATTAGAGTATTCTAGTTTGACTAGAATAATTTGGGAATAAGCTTAAGTACAAAATGGTTTTTGGACTTTAAGCTTAATGAGAATTTTAGCTAATTGATTTAATGAGATTAATTCAATATGTTACCTTATTGATTTAATAAGATTAATTCAATATGATAACATAAGCTTAATTGAATTAATAAGATTAATTCAATATGATTGAATTAATAAGATTAATTCAACATGATAACATAAGCTTAATTGAATTAATAAGATTAATTCAACATGCATGAATGCCACATAAGAATGCCACATAAGCATGCCACATAAGCTTCCACCTAAGCTAGATAAGGTGGAAGGAAACAAAATGGTTTTGTCTCCTTAAGTGGCCGGCCAAACTTGTGTCCCAGTGCAATGGATTGCATTGAATGTGTGGAGGTGAAAGGGTTTTTCCAACCCTATAAAAGACCCCATGAAGTGGCCGACCAAAGCAAGTGTTGTTGTGGTTGTGAGAGAGCTTGGTGGAAGCTTTTGTTGTGTGGGTTTGTGAGTGTAGGCTAGCAAGAAGAGGAGTCTTCTTCTTCCTTTCTCCTTTTTCCCTAGCTTCCTCTCCTTTAGGGACTTCTCTAGCAAGAAGTAAAGGAGAGCTCCTCTAGTTTTCTTTTGTGAGACAAGAGCTTGCTCGTGTGGATACATATAGAGGCACGGACACTTGAACGTGCTAAAGATCCAACAAACAAAAGGAAGAAGCGGGATTAACAAGGCCACGCAACAAAGGTAATCCTCTCCTATAAGATAGGTTTGGTTTAGAGAAATTTATTTTATACGAGTTTGCTTTCGCATGGATCACTTGGAAGGGATCCTAATTTTTCCGTTGCGCATATGCCATTTGGCATAAAGAATTCCCTACATGGATCACTTGTCAAATCATAATGGAGGCCGTGGGAATTTAAAAATTATCCCTCTCCCACTTAGTAATTTGAAAATGAGGAATTTTCTAGGCTACGACATGCATACCAAACAAAAAGCAATAAATATGAAAAATAAATTATTTTCCAACTATTATTGCTTTTGTCTTCAATATGTCTCCCATCGCACCGCCTTCTCGTCCGCTCCTCCTACGCCATGTACGAGCCATCCGGAGATCCGAGCCGAGACTAAAACCTATTTTAATTTACATCCATCGATCCTATACTCCATGAGGGAGTGTACATGAAATCTAGATCGAAAGTAAAATAAAATAAAGAGTGGCTAAACAATGCCGTATTTAATTTACAAAACTAAATACTAGCCTCGTCAACCCCGAGGATTCAACAAAATAAATATTTACACACATACAATCACATACACACATATGGCCATAATAGTCGGATCTTATACATGCAACCAAAGAGTTAAACTACGCATATCCTACTATTATCCAGCACATATAGTATATGAAAAAGTGCATAAAAATTAACCGAATCCTAAACACACAAAACCGGAAACCTTGGCTCTGATACCAATTGAAGAGTTTTGCTCCGGAAGCTCTCCCACTCATTGTAAGATTTTAGCTAATCGAGTCTGTGAGGGGAAGCTTCGCTTCCCACTTCATCTCGGTCGTTTGATTATGGCGATCCCTTCGATGTCCCCAGATTAAAAAAAAATTAATCCTAGACAAAAGGGATTGCCCAAGCAACCAAGTCATCGTCGTGCTATTCGTTTAGAAACGACACTTGAACAAACTAGTTATTCAAGCGACCATCCTCTATTCTACGAGTAGCCGCGGAATAGACGATGTCTGGATCACCGGTTTTCGTGTTTATGCTCGGGATCCAAGTATTATTTATCCATTTATAGATTTATAACATGCTTATAATTGAAAAACAAAAACAAGCAAGTAACATATAAAATTAGAGAATCGATATACCTTTCGATCTTCTAATGTATGTCCTTCCTCCTTTCGGACGTCGTGTGGGCGACGCTATACCAAAAGTCGAAGCTCCTAGATCACAAATCTTCCTTCCTTGCTATTCCAAAGCAAGAGGAATAATAGAAACAAGGCTCATCTCCTTTTTATAGCCAACCAACAAGCAACATAAGAAATGCTTGCCGCCAGCCAACAAGGAGAAGGAGATAATGGTGGAAACCAGCCAAGACACCAAGGGAAAGCCCTATATCTTATTTCCACCACCTAAGGAGAAGGAGAAGGGGTCTTTGGATGCCACCCAAGGGCTGGGATAGAGCTGTTGGCGTCGGCCACCAAGGGATGAAGAAGAAAGAAACCTTCCTTATTTGGTGCCACCCAAGCCTCCTAAACCCTAAGCCTCCAAACCCTAATCCTAGCTCTCCTTTTGGTCGGCCATGGAAGAGGGGAAGAAGAATAGGATGAGCTCATGCCAAGGTACAGAGGAGAAGAATAGTGGCTGGCCAACCTTAGGAAGAAGAAGGAAACCCTCATCCACTTGTGGCCGCCCACCCTTAGCTCCCAAAACCCTAGCCACCCAAACCTAATCCTAAACCAACTAGGATTCCTAGCCTCCAAAGGAAGCAAACCCTAATCCCCTTATCATTAAGTTGTCATCCAAGCCAATAAGCCTTATTTATAGAGTTGGGTTTATGCCTTGGATTAATCTCTTCCATGGGTTCTAGGGATTTAATCTCAATCGTCGGATCTAGAGATTTAATCTCCACCTTTGGATCTAGAGTTTTGTTTCTATCTTTTGGATCTAAGCTTCTTGAGGTGTAAATAGGCTACATTAGGGACCATGAGGAGGAGTTGGATCTTGGCCACCCATGGATCAAGCTCACATAAAGTCCGATCCACTAATGATGATCCAATCCACTAAAGGATTATCATTGATCTACCTCACCAACCCCCATATGATAATATGGGCTCCATATATTATTTGTATATTTTCTCCCCATGTTTAAGATCTCGAATGTCTATCGATTAATTAATTTACTGACCATTAATTAATAAACATCTAACTCCTTGAGTAGTACCACTCAACCTTTTCATCATGCCGGACCAAATCCACCTGCAGGGTTTACATAATGTGTTGGTGCAGTAGGCACCTAAGTCGAACCTGAGTTTTGATTATAGCAAACGATACAAAGTTATGCTCATGTCGTTATCTCACGAGCTGAATCAAGTGTGCAGAAAATTGCTATCGCTAGAGCTGAAGGCTAGCGACACCCGAAGGAAGCCGCGGTGGTCGGGCGACACTCGGGTGACTACGGAGGGAGAAGATGGAATTGGGTGGAAGGCCGGAAGCGAAAGCGACACAGTAAGTATCGAGGTAAGCTCGTGTGTGTGTGAGCGTAAGTGAGGTCGTATCCTCTTTACGGGGATGATCTTAAGCGTAGATCCGACCAAAGACATCCTATAGATGGTCTAGGCCGATCGACGTCGAAATTATGTTTTGTTGAGCTAATGGAGGACTCGACAATCGCCGATTGCCAGAGGTTAGCACTCGACTAATGCTGCCATCAGTCGACTGATGATGGCCATCAATCGACTGATGGTCAAAGGATCAGCTTCGAGGAGTCAAGGCTTATCACCAAATTTCAAATGGAGTGGTGCTCAAATATGATTGGCTAGGGTTCCTCTCGAAAAGGGGCTCAAAGGCTATAAAAGGAGGTCCTAACCTAGGGTTTCTTCATCAATTCTAAGTGCTCAAAAGCCTCCGGAACGCTGTGACTCTCCGACGACTCTACAATAACGAAGTACTGCTAACAACCCTAGCTTAAATTCTTTTTTTTTTAGTTGTTGGTATAATCTTACTTTGTTATTGCTTTCAATATTGCAATTCTTTTTAATCGAGATTTTCTATCATTGCATTTTACTTAAATAGAAGAGTGGGTTTGTCTCTCTATCTTTTTTGCTTCAAAGGTTTCTGTAATCGTCAAACTCCTACCTCCAACGAGGAGGAGTGTTTTAGTGAATTGCCCTCCGTACACGGTCTAGGACCCTTGGAGTAGTAGCCGAAGGCTATGAACCAAGTAAAAAATATCTTGTCTCTTTTTGTTTCATTTATCTTTCTGCTGCACATAATTGTTTTGATACGAACTCGAAAAAAAAAAAGGTTTCTCACTATTCACCCCCCCTCTAGCGAACCGCATCGATCCAACAATTGGTATCAGAGCCGGGGGCGCTTAGATTTGGTGAAACCACCAATCTAGCATTTTTTTACAGATTTGTTTTTCGTTCATTTAAATTTTTCTCCCGCACTACTAATCCAAGACGAAGTCTTGGTACTCTTCGTTTAGTTTTGTTTTGCAAGTATTCGCTTTTGGAGTAGTCGACGGTAAAACGGGCATAACTTTTCATACAAGTTGACCCACGAAACGGTCTACCTACCAAAACGAAACTCTCGGAAAGATCTAAATTCTTATGAGGGTTTACTCTCATAACAAGCTGTATTCATCCCAAAAAACCATCGTTTAGTACCATTTCCAGGACATCGAAGGTTGTAAGTGCTCATCTTTTATTTTAGTTGGTTATTTCTCATTTATTCCTTTTGTTTCTTTTCATTTCCTACATTAATAATCCAAGGCGAAGTCTTGGAAACTTTTTCATATTTTTTTTGGTATTTTTTGTGCAAGGTTTCCCTTCCAAATGGCCCATCTCGAGGGTTTTAGCACCGTCCGACCTCCGTTTTACAACGGAGATGATTTCCGTTACTGGAAAGGTCGGATGGAATGCTTACTCAAAACCCAAATCGAGATGTGGATCATAATCCAAACGGGTTTCACACTTCCGACTAACGAAGTGGGTGAATCCTTGGGCTATGACCAATGGACCATTGCGACAAAATGACAAGTCGAAGTCGACGCCAAGGCAACACAAATCCTCCAATGCGGCTTGTCCAAGGAGGAGTTAAATCGCGTCGGCCCCTTCATCAGCGCAAAGGACCTTTGGACAAAGCTAGTGGAGCTACACGAAGGGACCGATGAAGCCAAGGACATAGTCAACAATCTACACGCAATCGGGCAAAAGGTCGAAAACCGCACCTTATAAGGTATGTCCTAAACTCCTTTTCGAGGACTACCTTGTGGGCATCCATGGTCGATGCCTACAAGGTCTCTAAGGATCTTTCTAAACTTAGGTTAGATAAACTTTTTTCTGATTTCAAACTTCATGAGCAGTCTAACTCGGAACCCAAGAAGGGTATAGCACTTTTTGGAGGTTCGAGGAAGAAAACCGCAAGCAAGCCACCCCTGAAGGAAGAAGAGGATGAGTCCGATTCGGAGGTCGACCCGAAAATGGAGGCCGAACTAGTCAACCTAGTTCGAAGGATAGTCAAGGGCCGAAAGAGAACCATCACTCGACCCAATGAAGGTAAGCCTAAAAGTTCTAATATTAGGTGTTATGAATGCAACAGGTTTGGACACATCTAGTCCGAATGCCCAAAGCTCGAAAGCAAAACACCAAAATACAAAAAGGCACTCAACGCTACATGGGAAGAAGCTTCCGAGGAAGAAGACAATGATCGAGTCCTCATGGCTAAACCGGTGGAATCGGAGATGGAGTCGGAACCGGAACTTGAATCGGAAACCGAAGACGAGTCGGACTGCGAAGCACTATTCAAGACAAGCCACGAATACACATCCGGTTCAAAAGATTCACTCAAGGTAAGTCGGTCTCTCATTACTACACTTTATAGTGCAATTAAGTTTTAAATAGAAAGTTAGCTAAGTCCGAGTCCAAGGTCGAGACCCTAGTTGAGGAAGTTAAACTCCTCAAAAACGAGGTCTCCCTAACCTCTTCGACTAGTCGAGTTCAAGAGAAGGACTCAACTCGGGTTGAAAAACTCGAAGTTGAGAACTCACTCTTGAAGAGTCAAGTCGAAGATCTTAGGAATATGTTGGAAAGGTTTACTTTGGGATCCAAAGGACTTGACCTCCTACTTGGATCGCAAAGGGCCGTGTACAATAAGGTCGGGCTAGGGTTTAGCTCAAACATGACCAATAAGTCGTATATGTCGATTGTAAGTCGACATAAAAAATGAGTCCAAGCATGGGTCCCTAAGACCACCTTGATTTCAAACTTAGGATCAAACCAGTACTGGGTTCCCAAGGACCAAATCTACAATGTGGAGAGACCGAATCGATTCAATGGTCCAGGGGGAGCTAGTACGAAACTTGTTTATGTTTTAACTTAGAAATTGCATGCTTAGGTTTTTATTTAGTTGGATTTTTCTTTTTAGAATGGTTAGATAGGACTATAACTCGTCAACACTTGATAACATAGTTCCAGGACGCTGCGAGATGATAGTACGCTAGGAAAATGGAGTCTCGTGTATTCGAGCTAGATAAGGCGTATCTAGTTCAGTTCACTTGACCGAGTGGAACTAGCTGAAGCTACATCACCGTATCCTAGACTAGTTAGACCAGGAAGTAGTCTTAGGTGAGTCAAGTTACTATTTTTTTGAAAATGGCTTTGTCTAAGGAAGTGGTCGTTGTTTCGATCAAAGAAGACCTCTGTGCCTCGCCACAACCTGGAAGCCATGATCTTGAAAAGGTGACTTGATAAGCCTAAGGTCAAATCCGAATCTAACGCAAGGTTAACAAGTGTTTAATTCATTAAATTTAAATCAAGTAAAATTTGAAGTCATCTCACAAGAACATATAGGGTTAACGTGTTTGATCATGTAGACATGGGTGAGATGATTTAGGTTAATAATTTTCAACCAATCTTTAATAAATCCAATATCCGATCCAACTACCTTTCTTGTAGGATTAATGGATGTTAGACAGTGGTTGCTCCCGACACATGACCGGGGATCAACTCAAGTTTTCGAAGCTTCGATTCAAACGACAAGGATCGGTAGCCTTCAGAAATAACGGAAAGCTTAAAATCATCGGATCAGGTGATATTGAGCTTAACTCAAATTTTGTTATTCAAAACATTTTATTAGTAGAAAATTTTCAATATTATATACTTAGTGTAAGCCAATTGTGTGATAATAACTATAAGGTCATATTTCTAGAAAATGAATGCGTAATTAATACAAACGAAACCTCTAAAACAATTCTTAAGGGAACTAGAAATAACAAAATTTACACTATTAGCTTAACTAACTCCTCAACTAAGTGTCTTATGACACGGGAAGAGGAATCATGGTTGTGGCATCGACGACTCGGTCACTCACACCCAAGACTCATCCACAAGATGAGTCAGAGTGACATAGTCAGAGCTTTGCCTAACCTCAATAACTTGGATAATAAAATATGTAATTCTTGTCAACAAGGTAAACAATCTAGGACACAACAACAACTAACTAATCAAGAATGAACCAAAAGTGTGCTTGAGCTCCGACACACGGATCTATTTGATTCACACGGAGCTAAGTCACTTAATGGAAGTAAATTCTGTTTAGTCATTATTGATGACTACTCTAGATTTACATGGGTTAGGTTCATCAAACATAAAAGTGATACCCTAGATCAATTAATTAACCAATTTAAGTTAATAGAAAATCAACAAAACATTAAAATCAAAAGACTTAGGACTGATCATGGTGGTGAATTCGAAAACCATAGGTTTACAGAATTCTGTAACCTAAATGGATACCACCATGAGTTCTCTTGCCCTAGAACTCCACAACAAAATGGCCTAGTAGAACACAAAACTAGAACCATACAAGAAGCCTCTAGGACAATGTTAAATGAGTATAACCTACTCGATAGGTTTTGGGCGGAAGCCGTGAGTACGACATGCTATGTCCAAAATAGGATTCTTATGGTAAAGAGGCACCTTAAGACCTCATACGAGATTTATCACGATAAAATACCTAACATCAAGTACTTTAGGGTATTTAGGTGTAAGGTACATATCCTAAACACTAAGGATTACCTAGGGAAATTTACATCCAAAACCACGACCGGAATCTTTCTAGGATACTCGACTACAAGCAGAGCTTATAGAGTATATAACCACGACACCCTTAGAGTCGAGGAGACTATCAATGTAGTATTTGATGAAGGATATGAACCTACAAAACCCCCGGCAACTCCAATTAGTGAGCCGACTCATACTAGACCTAACTCTGATCAGGAGATCAGGTCTAGTGTTAATCCTAACCTAAGTCAACCGAGTCACTCTATCGACCAAGTGATAGATGACTCCAACTAAACTAGAACTCAAACGAGTCATCCTATGGATCAAGTTGTAGACTCAAACCTAAATCCAACTAGGACTCAAATGAATCATCCTATCGATCAAGTGATAGGTGATCCAAGTCTAGGAGTTTGAACTAGAGCCTCATACAGAAACCTTAGTCAAATATCTTTGATTTCGAAAATTTAACCGAAAACTATTGACCAAGCTCTTCTTGATCCCGATTGGATTATTGCAATGCAAAAAGAGTTGGCTAAATTCACTAGGAACGAAGTATGGGAATTAGTACCACCACCTAAAGATAAAACAATCATTGGAACAAGGTGGGTGTTTAGAAATAAAATTGATGATAAAGGTTAAGTAGTTAGAAATAAAGTTAGACTAGTTGCTAAAGGGTTTAATCAAGTCGAAGGTTTAGATTAAGACGAGACCTATGCCCCAGTAGCTAGATTAGAGTCCATTCGAATGCTATTAGCATATGCAACACATCGAGGATTTAAGTTGTTTCAAATGGATGTGAAATTTGTTAGTTATAGCCCTAAGAACCAATCATGTGATGGTTGAATAGGGAACATTTTGTATCATATTCTATAAAGGCAAAGGAATGGTTATTATATTTAAGTTTTGCTTGTGCCAGCTAAATTAAATATAGTAATGCCCTAGAAAAGTAGGTTCTTATCTACAGCACATCAATTGGCAGAATTGATTATGAGAGGCTGTAGAGAACACTTTCTAAATGTTCCTAGTCAAATATTAATATGCAAGGGCAGTATTAATACATAAAGACTAGCATGTAGGTCAATTGATGACTTGATCTCACAAGTCATGGATATATGATATCAAGTTGACACATGGGTATATATTAGAGAATATATATTGAACTGACCCGCCATGAGAAAGTTTCATGGATCGTTATATGAGTGTCATAAACTTTCTCATGTGACTATTGGTATGAATAGTCCTCAGACCTGAAGTCACTACGGTTCCCTACATAAGGAGTTATGTACTTTGGTATCGTCAAACGTCACCCGTAACAGGGTGGACCATAAAGGCGATTACTGGGTATATAACAAATTATGCGGAGGGATGTGAGTGATGTAGATGGGATCTATCCCTCTCATATGACGAGAGTGATATCGGTGGGCCCCTTGATTGAGTAGAACTACTAAAACGCATGGTCATGCTCGAATGAGTCAATATGAGATATTGAGCTCATTTGTTTGAGTTAGTTTACTCAGGGATCAAGAAACACATAGATTGATCGAGGATGACACGGTCTATGCCTCATTGATCAATCTGATATCAAGGATAGAAGGACACAGTCATATATATTATAGTAGTCACGGAAAGGTTAGTCGGATCTTGACTTATCTCGTAACTTGGGTAGCAATGATGTATTGCTAGATGCCGCTCATTGCTTGTGTATCTAAAAGAGTTTAGGTCCACTGCCAACGTTATGAGAGCCTATAGGGTCACACACAAAGAGCATGATAATTAGAGGAATTAGAGTATTCTAGTTTGACTAGAATAATTTGGGAATAAGCTTAAGTACAAAATGGTTTTTGGACTTTAAGCTTAATGAGAATTTTAGCTAATTGATTTAATGAGATTAATTCAATATGTTACCTTATTGATTTAATAAGATTAATTCAATATGATAACATAAGCTTAATTGAATTAATAAGATTAATTCAATATGATTGAATTAATAAGATTAATTCAACATGATAACATAAGCTTAATTGAATTAATAAGATTAATTCAACATGCATGAATGCCACATAAGAATGCCACATAAGCATGCCACATAAGCATGCCACCTAAGCATCCACCTAAGCTAGATAAGGTGGAAGGAAACAAAATGGTTTTGTCTCCTTAAGTGGCCGGCCAAACTTGTGTCCCAATGCAATGGATTGCATTGAATGTGTGGAGGTGAAAGGGTTTTTCCAACCCTATAAAAGACCCCATGAAGTGGCCGGCCAAAGAAAGTGTTGTTGTGGTTGTGAGAGAGCTTGGTGGAAGCTTTGGTTGTGTGGGTTTGTGAGTGTAGGCTAGCAAGAAGAGGAGTCTTCTTCTTCCTTTCTCCTTTTCCCTCTCTTCCTCTCCTTTAGGGACTTCTCTAGCAAGAAGTAAAGGAGAGCTCCTCTAGTTTTCTTTTGTGAGACAAGAGCTTGCTCGTGTGGATACATATAGAGGCACGGACACTTGAACGTGCTAAAGATCCAACAAACAAAAGGAAGAAGCGGGATTAACAAGGGCACGCAACAAAGGTAATCCTCTCCTATAAGATAGGTTTGGTTTAGAGAAATTTATTTTATACGAGTTTGCTTTCGCATGGATCACTTGGAAGGGATCCTAATTTTTCCGTTGCGCATATGCCATTTGGCATAAAGAATTCCCTACAGTGGTATCAGAGCCACTTGCGAAAGATCGTATAAAATAGGTTTTCTCTATTTTATATGTGATATAGAAGTAGGATAAATTTTATTATGAGTTGATAATTGTATTAGCAATTGTCAAACATAATAAAATATCCAATGTCTTTTAAAAGTTAAAATGACATGGTGCATGGTTATGGCCTAGTCCCAAAAGATTTGTGAATGTGTGTTGTAATTTTTAAATACTACTGCATGGTCGTGCCTTCCTCCTAAAATTCTTGTTGTAAAATTAGTTTTAGACTGGAATGTAACTCGAGTATTTCTCCTTTTGTAATGTACAAAACAAAGATGGAGGGTCCATTGGAAGAAGAGGTTACAAGGAGGAAGTCAACACACAAGACAACCAAAAGGAAGCACTTAGGAGAAGATGATGTCCCTAGGTTGACCAATCAATCTTTTCATTGGCTTGAGAAGATTGTAGAATATGGGCCATAACCATGACACGCTTAGTTTAATATGTATGTGATGCATGTTAGTTTAGCTTGTATGTGATGCATGATTAGTTTAGCTTATATGTGATGTATGCTAATATGTATATGATACATGTTTATTTCTTAATAAGTCAAAAACGATATGCCTACCAAAGCTTGGTACTCACTACTTCCTCGATCATTTGTTATTGGGTTTGCCAAAGCAAAGCAATGCATTTTATCTTGGAAGAGTGCGAGTGGACAATCGTGATGTCCCGCTATCAAACTTGGTTAAGACTTAATTAAGTTTTCTTAATTAGTTAAGAAAGTAGAGGCATATATTAGCTTTGAACATAAGTTTTAAAATTAGTTTTATGTGATTCAACATCGGCTTTGTCTTAGAAGTGGTCGCTGTCTGATATCCAAGAAGGCCCCATGCCTCGCCACATACCGAAGTCGGTTTAGGAATAAACACTAAACTAATCTAAAACTTAACCAAAGCTATTAAAGAGTTACATCAGATGTAATTGGCAAAAGATTGCCTACCTAATTATACTACGTCTTGGGCGATTAGCCAAAGCTAACTCAAGGCAATTATAATGTGGATCTTTATCCCATATAAATTTATAGCTAAATAGTAGCTATGAGAATTTAGTGGGAGCCTCATTTAATTAAAGGCCTAATTAAATGATTTAGGTATGATACTTAACTTTGCATTTTAATGTTGTAGATCACCATGACATCTAACACGACACCCCCCTCAACTTGCGATCCGTCTGAGAAGGAAAAGCAATGGAGCGAACTTTCTTGGTATAGGAACTTGAGGATTATCCTCAAGCAAGAACGCAAATGTATGTCCTAGAGCAGTCTACCAAACCCGCCCATGCCACTCGTCTTTGAAAAGGATGCTTATAAGAAGCATCAAGATGACGATTAGATGTGTCATGTCTTATGCTTGCCACCATAAACTCGAGCTTGAAGCAACATGAGAACATGGATGCCTATGATATGGTTGAGCATTTGAAACAACTATATCAAGGACAAGCTAGGCACGGCGTTTTGAAGTGTCTAAGGCTCTTTTGCATGCAAGATGCAAGAAGGAACACTGTAGGAACTCACGACTCAAAATGATTGGGTACGTTGAGAACCTTGAAAGACTAGATTTTCCACTGAGCCAAGAATTGGCAACTGATGTTATCCTGCAATCGTTGCCGGAAGCATACAATCAATTCGTCATGAATTATAACATGAATGAAATTGATAAACCTTTGAGATTCTCGGCATGTTAAATACGACGATCAAAAAGAAAGTTAGCACTAATGGTCAAGAAGGGCAAGGTAGGTTAAAGGCAAGGGTAAGACCAAGCCAAAGGCAAGGCCAATTCATCCACTTCAAAGGGTAAAGGTAAAGTACCTAAGGAAGGGACTGCTTCCATTGCGGTGAGATCGGACAGGCGGGCGCAAAGTCTGAGGAAGTAAAGAATAAAAGAATGGGACTTACGCACGTATACACGTTATAGAAGTTAATCTATCTATTTCTTCTACATGGGTATTAGAATCCGGATGTGCTTCTCACATTTGTAATAATGGAGAGAAATAGTAGACAAATGGCAAAAGGCGAAGTAGACCTACGAGTAGGCAATGGCATAAAAGTTCTGCCAAATTTGTAGGAACATATTCTTTGTCTTTGCCGGGCTTATCTTAGAACTAGAGGAGGTGCTTATATGTACCTGCATTGACAAAGAACATAATTTTTGTATCCTTTTTAGACAAGAAAAACTTTTCTTTTATAATAAAGGACAAATGTTGTTCCATTTATTTGAATGAAATGTTCTATTGTAATGCACCACTTATGAATGGTCTCTATGTTCTAGATTTAGAAAACCCAATTTATAACGTAAATACCAAGCGGTTCAAATCGAATGATTCAACCAAACATATCTCTCGCAATCGCCTAGGTCATAAATGAAAAAACGATATCCCAACTCCATAAAGATGGATTATTGGACTCATTTGATTTTGAATCATATGAGGTATGCGAATCTTGCCTTTTAGGAAAGATGACTAAAACTCCATTTAGTGGACATGGAGAGAGGAGTTAGGGACTCATACATACTGATGTATGTGGGCCTTTCAATGTCGAAGCTAGAGGAGGCTATAAGTACTTTATTACTTTCACTGATGATATGAGTAGATTTGGCTACTTATATTTGATGAGACATAAGTCAGAATCCTTTGAAAAGTTCAAAGCATTCAAGAATGAAGTACAAAACCAACTTGGTAAGCGTATCAAGCTACTTCGATCAGATCGAGGTGGTGAATACCTTAGTCAAGAGTTTCGTGATCACCTGGCTGAGTGTGGGATAATATCCCAACTCACTCCCCCAGGAACACCACAATGGAATGGTGTATCTGAGAGGAGAAATCGTACTCTATTAGATATGGTACGATCAATGATGAGCAAGACTGATCTACCTACTTCCTTTTGGGGACTAGCTCTAGAGACAGCCGCTTTCACACTTAATCGCGTCCCATCAAAAGCCGTAGAAAAGACACCATATACGATATGGACTGGGAAGAGTCCCAAAATGTCTTTTATAAAGATTTGGGGTTGTGAAGCTTATGTAAGACGTCAAGTCTCAGATAAACTAGGACCCAAATCAGATAAGTGTTATTTTGTCGGATATCCTAAGGAAACTAAGGGATATTACTTTTACAATCCCACACTTGGCAAGGTGTTTGTTGCCAGAAATGCTGTCTTTCTAGAAAGAGAATTTATTTCTAGAAAAACTAGTGGGAGTAAAATTCATCTTGAAGAAGTTCAAGATGACGATAACACTAAGGCTTCGATGGAAAATGAACAGGAACCACAAAGTGTTGTGGATGAGGAAATTGTTGCCCAAAGAGTTGTGGAGCAAACACCTGTTCAAGTAGACCAACCTCTTCGTAGATCTGATAGGATCCGTCGTCAACCTGAGAGATATTCTTTTCTCTTGACTGACAACGGTGAGGTATTGCTTGTCGATCGAGCCTACATCCTATCAAGAAGCTATGATGAGCCCAGATTCGAAATGGCTAGAGGGCCATGAGATTGAAATGGAATCCATGTACACTAACCAAGTATGGACCTTGGTTGATCCACTGAAGGTAAAACCCATTGGGTGTAAGTGGGTCTTTAAAGAAAAGACTGACATGGATGGTAATAAGCATACCTATAAAGGTAGATTGGTGGCTAAAGGATTCAAACAAATTCATGGTATTGACTATGATGAAACCTTTTCACCAGTTGCAATGCTTAAATCCATTCGGATCATACTTGCTATTGCAGCCTACCACGATTATGAGATCTGGCAGATGGATGTCAAAACCACTTTGAATGGAAAGCTACTCGAGGATGTACATGACATGGCTGAGGGTTTTGAAGATCAAAGCATCTGGAAAGGTATGCAACTTGCAAAGGTCCATTTATGGACTAAAGCAAGCCTCTCGAAGGCTGGAATCTTCGATTCGATGATGCAATCAAGGAGTTTGGTTTCATCAAGAATGAAGATGAACCTTGTGTCTACAAGAGAAATAGTAGAACTGTATTTCTTGTCTTGTATGTAGATGACATATACTCATCGAAATGATATTCCCTCACTCCAGATGTGAAGATGTGGTTAGGGAATTGTTTCTCGATGAAAGACTTAGGTGAATGCCTATATTCTAGGCATCAAGATCTATAGAGATAGATCTAAAGATTACTTGGCCTAAGTCGAGTACATACATTGATAAGTGCTAGATCGTTTGCTATGCAAAATTCCAAGAAAGGATTTACGCCTTTATCACATGGTGTGAGTCTTCGAAGACTCAATGTCCCTCTTCTAAGGAGGAGAGAGATCACATGGATAAGATCCCTTATGCCCGCCCATAGGGTCTATCATGTACGCCATTTGTATGCTCGACGCCTCGTATGCTTTGAGCATGACGAGTAGATACGATCGGATCGGTGAAAGTCAGGATAGCGATAAAAAATATTCTTAAATAGAAGAAGCGAAAGAATATTTCTGATATTTGAGAATGGAGCTATGTAAAGGGTTAAAGTGATGCAAGCTTCCAAAGGACAAGGATGACTATAGATCGCAATCGAATCGTGTTTTGCTCGAATGGTGGGTGAGCTGGAAGAGTTCAAAGCAGACACGATTCTTGATTCTACAACAGGGCGAGTATATTCTTTGCATCGATGAATCAAAGGAGGCTGTTTGGCTCGTAAGTTCATCGATGAACTTGGGGTAGTTCCTAGCATTGCGAGATCCAATAGACCTCTATTGTGACAACAATGGGGCTATTGACAAAGCTAGGAACCTCGATCACATCAGGACCAAACACATCTGCGCCCATCTATCAGAGAGATCAACGAGCGATAGAGGAGATGTGAGGATATGCAGAGTACCGACGAAGCTAACATCGCAGATCCATTGACCAAGGCTTTGTACAGAGGAAGCATGATGGTCACACTAGGTCACTAGGTATTAGATAGTGATTGGTACTAGTGCTAGTGGGAGATTGTTAGTTATAGCCTAAGAACCAATCATGTGATGGTTGAATAGGGAACATTTTGTATCATATTCTATAAAGGCAAAGGAATGGTTATTATATTTAAGTTTTGCTTGTGCGACTAAATTAAATATAGTAATGCCCTAGAAAAGTAGGTTCTTATCTACTGACACATCAATTGAATTGATTATGAGAGGTCAGAGAGAACACTTTCTAAATGTTCCTAGTCAAATATTAATATGCAAGGATTAATACATAAAGACTAGCATGTAGGTCAATTGATGACTTGATCTCACAAGTCATGGATATATGATATCAAGTTGACACATGGGTATATATTAGAGAATATATCTGAACTGACCGCCATGAGAAAGTTTCATGGATCGTTATATGAGTGTCATAAACTTTCTCATGTGACTATTGGTATCTCTCGACACGTCACTCACGTTCCCTACATAGGAGTTATGTTTTTGGTATCGTCAAGCGTCACGTAGCAGGGTGGACCATAAAAGCGATTCTTGGGTATATAACAAATTATGCGGAGGGATGTGAGTGATGTAGATGGGATCTATCCCTCTCATATGACGAGAGTGATATCGGTGGGCCCCTTGATTGAGTAGAACTACTAAAACGCCTGGCCATGCTCGAATGAGTCAATATAAGATATTGAGCTCATTTGTTTGAGTTAGTTTACTCAGGGATCAAGAAACACATAGATTGATCGAGGATGACACGGTCTATGCCTCATTGATCAATCTGATATCAAGGATAGAAGGACACGGTCATATATTATAGTAGTCACAGAAAGGTTAGTCGGATCTTGACTTATCTCGTAACTTGGGTAGCAATGATGTATTGCTAGATGCCGCTCATTGCTTGTGTATCTAAAAGAGTTTAGATCCACTGCCAACGTTATGAGAGCCTATAGGGTCACACACAAAGAGCATGATAATTAGAGGAATTAGAGTATTCTAGTTTGACTAGAATAATTTGGGAATAAGCTTAAGTACAAAATGGTTTTTGGACTTTAAGCTTAATGAGAATTTTAGCTAATTGATTTAATGAGATTAATTCAATATGTTACCTTATTGATTTAATAAGATTAATTCAATATGATAACATAAGCTTAATTGAATTAATAAGATTATTCAATATGATTGAATTAATAAGATTAATTCAACATGATAACATAAGCTTAATTGAATTAATAAGATTAATTCAACATGCATGAATGCCACATAAGAATGCCACATAAGCATGCCACATAAGCATGCCACCTAAGCATCCACCTAAGCTAGATAAGGTGGAAGGAAACAAAATGGTTTTGTCTCCTTAAGTGGCCGGCCAAACTTGTGTCCCAATGCAATGGATTGCATTGAATGTGTGGAGGTGAAAGGGTTTTTCCAACCCTATAAAAGACCCCATGAAGTGGCCAAAGAAAGTGTTGTTGTGGTTGAGAGAGCTTGGTGGAAGCTTTGGTTGTGTGGGTTTGTGAGTGTAGGCTAGCAAGAAGAGGAGTCTTCTTCTTCCTTTCTCCTTTTCCCTCTCTTCCTCTCCTTTAGGGACTTCTCTAGCAAGAAGTAAAGGAGAGCTCCTCTAGTTTTTCTTTTGTGAGACAAGAGCTTGCTCGTGTGGATACATATAGAGGCACGGACACTTGAACGTGCTAAAGATCCAACAAACAAAAGGAAGAAGCGGGATTAACAAGGGCACGCAACAAAGGTAATCCTCTCCTATAAGATAGGTTTGGTTTAGAGAAATTTATTTTATACGAGTTTGCTTTCGCATGGATCACTTGGAAGGGATCCTAATTTTTCCGTTGCGCATATGCCATTTGGCATAAAGAATTCCCTACAAAATTTGCATTCTTAAATGGATGCATTAAAGAAGAAGTTTATGTTAGTCAACCCCCCGGTTTCGAAAGTTTAGACAAACCCGATCATGTCCTTAGGTTAAAGAAAGCTCTTTATGGACTTAAACAAGCTCCTCGAGCTTGGTACTAGAGACTTTCGATTTATCTTAAGTCCAAAGGTTTTAACCAAGGTGTAGTTGACCCAACTCTTTTCGTAAAAACCTTAGGTAAAGACATATTCATAGCCCAAATCTATGTAGATGACATTATTTTCGGAACCACTAACTCAATCCTACTAAATGAGTTCATTTCACTTATGGAAAGTGAATTTGAAATGAATTTAGTAGGCGAGTTAAGTTTCTTCTTAGGTCTACAAATTAAACAAACTAAAGATGGAATATACCTACATCAACGCAAATATACTAGGGTATTAATTAAATACTTTGGAATGCAAGACGCTAAAATTATTAATACCCCAATGGCAACTAATGTTAATATAGAAGAAGATGTAATTGGAAACCCAATTGATTTAAAATATCTTATTTGCAAGGTATGTGCAAGGTTTCAAAAAGGAGTCTCACCTAACTCTAGTCAAGCGTATCCTTAGATATCTAAAGGGTACACTTAATGTCGGTATTTGGTACCCTAGATCTACCGAGTTTGAACTAACCGGCTACTCTGATTCGGACTATGTCGGTAGTAAGCTCGATAGAAAGAGTACTAGTGGTTGTTGTCAACTTGGTGCAGTAGGAAGCAACACTGTGTTGCCTTATCTACCACCGAAGCTGAATACATTGCGATGGGTGAGTGTGTCACTCAGCTTCTTTTTATGAAGCACACTCTCCGCGACTTTAAGTTAGACTTTACGAACACAAAACTCCATGTAGATAACATTAGTTCAATTAACCTTACTAAGAATCGGATATGTCACTCTAGGACCAAACATATAGAGGTCAAACACTATTTCATTCGAGAACATGTGGCCAACGGAGCCATACAACTCGAATACATCGAATCAAAATCTAACTTGGCAGACCCATTTACTAAACCCCTACCCGAAGCCGAATTTAGTCTATTAAGACGAAAATTGGGCATGTGCGTAGTAGAATATGAACTTACAAATTATATTTTCGTACTACTATTTCTTACTTTTCATTTTCATGGAACTAGCATAGGACATACCTTAGATATCATGCACCTATAGATTTAAGGAGCCAGTACATCTCACAACTCATAGGACTAATGTATTTGTGTACTTAGCCACATAGATGGGCGTGAGATGTTAGGACCTTACTCCTGGTTCCTGATGTAGAGCTAGTGCATCGCTTTGAACCACAGAGTATAATCATACATACTTACCGACTCTAACCAAGACTGGTTGATCTTTCATATCAATCAAGCCAAATATGAGTCGAACATTTTATAGATGAGCTTATTTTCAGTATATTATTTTCAAAATAATGTGGAACATGCTTGGACTTTAAATTTAAAACTTATTTTCCACACACCCTTCCACTTTTCGATATATGGCAAAAGGGGGAGAAAAATGTTATGGCAATCTCTTGCCGTGATATGGTTTTGATGGTGTGGCAAAGGGTTTAAGTTAGTTTGATATGTTGATATAAGTAGACTCGAGGCAAGAGGAGCATTGCAGGCCGGAGGGACGGGCCGAGAAGGAAGAGAACTTGGCGAGGCTCAGAGAGATGAGAGTGAGTGATTGTAACCCGGGAAGGGTAGCTCTTAGGTGAAACTTGGCCATTTGGCCAAGTGTCGGATGGGTTTTCCGACACCGATTGCCATGTCATGGCAGATCGCTTCCGAGTCGAGTGAGTTGGTGGTATTGGCCCGGAGGATTGCGATCAGCGCCGATACGTGGGCGGCCGATTGCAAGAATCACCCGATCGGCGCTGACCGATCAATAAGGGTTCGCCATTATCGACCAGCCGATCGGCAAGAGCGAGGCGGTCGACTACGGAGGCATCAGTCGATTGATGAGGTCCATCAGTCGACTACCAAGAGTTCCGTTGGACTACAACGGTCGGGATCCGACGTGTTCGGAGGCCGTTGTAGTGTGATCGGCCAAGAAGCGTGATCGATGGCGAAAGCGGAAGAAGTTAGCCCTCTCTATAAAAAGAGAGGGTGTAAGCCTTTGAGAGGCTAATGCTCATACTCAAAACGATCTTCCTAGTGCCCCACAAGCTCTAAACTCTTCTTACTTGTCTTTACTTCAATCCTATTGTAAGAAGAGTGATCTTGGTTGTAATGGTTACCTCCACCTAGCTTTGTGCAAAGGAGAGACCGATAGTGATTGGTTTTGGCGGAGTGATTCACCGTGGACGAATCGGACCGTGGATTAGCGGCGTAGCCGTGAACCACGTTATACCATCGTGTTAGCGTTTGTTTTATTGTTTGTCTTTTGCTTTGTATTTGTATATTCCGCTTGCGCTAATCTTTTGTAGACGAGCAATTTACGACGTCCAACGTACGAGGGCTATTCACCCCCCTCTAGCCGGCCATATCGATCCCCTACAAGTGGTATCAGAGCCAAGGAAAGCTTGTCACCGGACTAACCGCCGCAACAAGCCCTACATCAAAAATGGCCGGCTCCAACATCCATCCTCCGAAGTTTGAAGGAGAATTCGCTTGGTGGAAGAAGCGAATGGAGGTATTTTTCGAAACGGATTTTGATATAATGATTACAATGGAATCCGGTTTCGTTTTGCCTAGGGATGAAGAGGGGAAGCCAATAGAGAAATCTAGGTGGACCAAGAGGCAAAGAGAGGAGCACCTTGCAAACTCCAAAGCCAAGCACCATCTCTACAATGTGCTCCCTCAACAAGAGATCAACCGGATCGGAGAATGTGCTAGCGCCAAAGAGATGTGGGAGAAGCTTATAGAACTCCATGAAGGCACATCCGAGGCCAAGCTAGCAAGGAGAGACCTCCTCCGCTCCCAACTATCCAATATAAAACTAGAAAAGGGAGAAAAGGTAACCTCACTACACTCTAGGTTTAAAGAAATTTTAATTGGGCTAACAAGTGTAGGTGAGAAGCTATCAAATCGGGACATGCTCATGAAGGCTATAGATGCCTTTCCCCGGTCCTCAAAGTGGAGCTCCATGGTGGACTCATTCTATATCTCAAAGAATTTAGAAGTGAGCACCTTGGAGGAGTTCTTCTCAACAATGGAACTCCACGAAACTAGGCTTGAGGGAATACAAGAGGAGCCTAAAATTCAACCCTCAAGAGGAGTAGCATTATTGGCAAGTAAGGGGAAGAAGAAGATGGAAATCACCTCCTCCTCCGATGACGAAGCATCTTCCTCCTCCTCCATGGATAGCACCAAAGAAGCCTACATGGTAAGGAGGGTAAGACGTGTATTTAAGAATTTTAGATTTGATAAATCTAATGATAGGATGAGAAGACCAAGGGGGAAGGTCATATGCTACAATTGCCAAGGAGAAGGGCACATAAGTGACAATTGTCCTCTCCTAAACAAGAGCAAGGAAGAAAGGAAAAAGAAAGAAGAAAAGAAGAAGAAAAAGGGGAGCAAGAAAAAGAAGGAAGAGGAGAAGAAAACAAAGGAGAAGGGAAAGGCTAAGGCTCTCAAGGCAAGGACTTGGGATGATCCATCCTCATCCTCCTCCTCATCATCGGATGAGGAGAATGCCTTTGTCACCAATTTGGCCTTGATGGCCTTTGATGACTTGGATTGCTCTTCCTCCGAAAATGAAGGTTCAAGCTCAAGAGGAGAGAGCTCAAGTGAAGAAGAAGGAGCTTCTACATCCTCATCATCCGAAGAAGAAGAGGACATGGAAACTATGGTAACGAATCTCTCACCCCATAAGATAGTTTCCATGATTTCTAGCTTAACTAAGGACTTATTTAGGGCTAAGAAGAAGAACAAAAGTATGCTAGATCAAATTAAGGACCTAGAACAAAAATTAGAAAAAGCATGCTTAAATGAAAATGAAAATATTTCTTCTAGCTTAGATGATGCATGCTCACATGATTATATGCCTTTAAATGTTAATGATGCATGCATAGAGGAAAATAGGGTATTAAGGGAAAAGGTAGATTACTTAACCAAAGCCCTAGAGAAATTCACTATAGGCTCCAACACCTTAAATATGATCTTAGGGAGCCAAAGAGCTAGTTTCAACAAGAAAGGCCTAGGATACAAAGAAAAGAAAAATGAAAAGGCCTATAAATGCCTAATAGCTAGGGGACAAGATAAAAAGAAAGCAATAGCTAGAAAATGGATCCCCAAGGAATATTTAGTGAACCCAATAGGAAAGAATCTATTTTGGGTTCCAAAATCCATCCTTAAGGGTTAGAATAACCCTAGGGTAGTCAACCATATGGAATTGACCTATATCATAATTTGGTTGACTTAGGATGACGGGACAACATTTTTTAGATAGTGTTGGGTGATGATAACGTGCCCATAAATAGGTAATAATGCTTAAATCATGATGATTGATGTAATTCCTATGTATGTCTTAAATCATGATTTATAATTTTGATATTTGGCATGTTATCATGAGAAATAGGTTTAAATCATGCTTTAGGTGATAATTTGTTTATTATCATCACATATTACCTAATGCATGGTTATAAAATTGATGAAAACATGTATTTCATGATCATAATGTAGAATTAATGCATATATGTCATTATGACCATGTTAATTGTTAGGATGTTACTTAACCATGATAGCATTGCATGAATATATACTGGTTAAGTATATACAAATACCCCCTAGGATGCATCTCACACTCACTATAGGCTAACTTGTTTGCAAACTTAGCATGGGTGAGATATTAGGATGACACAAATGTCCACTAATGCCTATGGCATTTAGATGGTCATTTAAAGTATCAAAATAGCAATAATAGACCAATCATGGGGAAGGCTTATGTTTAATTCATAGACATATTGCCCAAAGATCATGGTTGGATATTTCATATGTTTTCAAAACAATTTCTTACCTTAAAATACATGTATTCATGTTTTGAAACAATTGGATGCAAAACTAGGTAGCTAACTTGATACTTGAATGATCAAAAACCTAGTGGTTTTTAGAGCTTTTGGATTTTTGGCAAAAACAAGAAAATATAATGAGTTTTCATGAAAAACTATTTTTCCTTGATAGATATACTTAAAAGAAATATGTTCCCCAAATTTCATGATTTTTCAAATTTTCTGAAATTTATAATGCATTTCTGAAATTCGTCCAGAAAATCAGAAATTTGGATTCCTTTGTGCCAGTCGACTGCCATACTGATAGCAGTCGACTGGTGGCCTGTAAATCAGAACATTGAAGGCCGAATTCAGTTTGTAAACCTACAACAAGTGGTAGAAATATACTTGATGCCATCAACAAGTGGTACCCAATTTTAAATCAACTTGTCATATTTTTCCCTCCATTATACTTGATGCCATGAGCTTATAGCTTAGTGATAATCTTTTTGATGGTGTCAAAGGGGGAGAAATAAGTATGTTTAAGTTAATCACTTTAGGGGGAGAAATATATTTTAGGGGAGAAATATATTGTAGGGGGAGAAATATATGATAGGGGGAGAAAATTTGCATGGAGAGTTTCATGGATTAAGGGGGAGTTGCATGTTGCTATATCATGTTTATCTTTACATGCTTTCTTACATTAGAATTTATATCAAATGTTTTTACCTAACTTAAACGGATTGCCACACATCAAAAAGGGGGAGATTGTTAGGGCAATCTCTTGCCGTGATATGGTTTTGATGGTGTGGCAAAGGGTTTAAGTTAGTTTGATATGTTGATATGATATGTGCGTTGAAGTCGTGCAGGACTTAGTAATTCGCACATGGAGCCGTGGCGAGTTTCACATCTCATGACTCGTGCCTTGAGTCGGTGAAGGATAGCTTTGCGGAAGCCGTGCGCTTGGAGCATCCGAGGGACCGCCGGACAAGAAGCTTGGAGTGAAGTCGGAGGAAGTAGACTTCGAGGCAAGAGACGCGAAGGAGCATTGCAGAGCCGTGCGCCTGATGCTGCCGAGGGACGTGGCCGAAAACGAAGAGAACTTCAAAGGCGAGGGACTCCGAGAGATGAGAGTGAGCGATTGTAACCCGGGGAAGGGTAGCTCTTAGGTGAAACTTGGCCATTTGGCCAAGTGTCGGATGGGTTTTTCGACACCGCCGATCGCCATGTCATGGCGCCGATCGCTCGAGTCGAGTGAGTTCGATGGTATACGATCGATCGGATTGTGGCCATGATAAGCTGGCGATCAACGCAAGACCATCGATCCAAAGCGTGATCGGTGAGTCAATAAGGGTTCGACCATTAGACCGCAGAGCCGATCGCGCGGGCGATCGGGAGATCATCGATCGATGAGGTCCATCACCGACCGCCAAGAGTTCCGCTGGACTACAATGGTCGGGATCCGACGTGTTCGAGGAGGCCGTTGGATTCGGCAATGACGCTAAGGGCGGCAGTCGACTGATGGCGGCAAACGGGAAGAAGTTAGCCCTCTCTATAAAAAGAGAGGGTGTAAGCCTTTGAGAGGCTAATGCTCATACTCAAAATGATCTTCCTAGTGCCCCACAAGCTCTAAACTCTTCTTACTTGTCTTTACTTCAATCCTATTGTAAGAAGAGTGATCTTGGTTGTAAAGGTTACCTCCACCTAGCTTTATGCAAAGGAGAGACCGATAGTGATTGGTTTTGGCGGAGTGATTCACCGTGGACGAATCGGACCGTGGATTAGCGGCGTAGCCGTGAACCACGTTATACCATCGTGTTAGCGTTTGTTTTATTGTTTGTCTTTTGCTTTGTATTTGTATATTCCGCTTGCGCTAATCTTTTGTAGACGAGCAATTTACGACGTCCAACGTACGAGGGCTATTCACCCCCCTCTAGCCGGCCATATCGATCCCCTACAAAAAAGGCAAAAGTTATGTAAATGTTTACTTAACTTTATGTTTTAAAAATTTACTTAAAAGGAAGTAAAGGCAAAGTTAAGAGAATTCTTAACTTAAACTTATTATTTTTTAAACACTATGGCCAAGTGCTTTACTTAAGAAAGGGGGAGAAAGGGCCAAGGTAAGAAGTCTTCTTAACTTAAAATGTTTTACTAAGGCCAACTTTAAGTAATGTTAATTACTTAAACTCTTCCTAAATAGCAATCCTCAAGGGGGAGGACTAAGGTCTTCTTTCAAGACTCACCCTCGGTCAAGGGGGAGGTTTTCTCAAGGGGGAGTACTTGAAGAAAATTCTTACTACTCCAACTTAATCTTTATTTTTGTTTTTCATGGACATTATTATTCTTCATGCATGCTATTTTTATTCATACATGCTATTTTTATTCTTCATGCATGCTATGTTCTTAACTTTGTATGTGGGTTTGCCATAAATCAAAAAGGAAGAGATTGTTGGTGCAGTAGGCACCTAAGTCGAACCTGAGTTTTGATTATAGCAAACGATACAAAGTTAAGCTCATGTCGTTATCTCACGAGCTGAATCGAGTGTGCAAAAAATTGCTATAGCTAGAGCTGAAGGCTAGCGACGCCCGGAGGAAGCCGCGGTGGTCAGGCGACACTCGGGTGACTTCGGAGGGAGCCGAAGGAATCGGGTGGAAGGCCGAAAGCGAAAGCGACACAGTAAGTATCGAGGTAAGCTCGTGTGTGTGTGAGTGTAAGTGAGGTCGTGGGATGATCTTAAGCGTAGATCCGACCAAAGACATCCTATAGATGGTCTAGGTCGAGATCGGATGGTCGACGACTGTCGAAATTATGTTTTTGTTGAGCTAACTTTGACTTGCAGCAAGCATCGATCATTGCCGGCTTGGAGGACTCGCCGTCAATCGATCATTGCGAGAGGTTAGCACTCGTGATCGCCATCGATCGATGATGGCCATCACGATCAGATGGTCAAAGGATCAGCTTCGAAGAGTCAAGGCTTATCACCAAATTTCAAGGGGAGTGGTGCTCAAATATGATTGGCTAGGGTTCCTCTCGAAAAGGGGCTCAAAGGCTATAAAAGGAGGTCCTAACCTAGGGTTTCTTTATCAATTCTAAGTGCTCAAAAGCCTCCGCAATGCTGCAACTCTCCGACGACTCTACAACAACGAAGTGATGCTAACAACCCTAGCTTAAGTTCTTTTTTTTAGTTGTTGGTATAATCTTACTTTGTTATTGCTTTCAATATTGCAATTCTTTTTAATCAAGGTTTTTTATCGTTGCATTTTACTTAAATATAAGAGAGGGTTTGTCTCTCTATCTTTTTTGCTTCGAAGGTTTCTATAATCGTCAAATTCCTACCTCCAACGAGGAGGAGTGTTTTAGTGAATTGCCCTCCGTACACGGTCTAGGACCATTAGGGCATTGGAGTAGTAGCTGAAGGCTACGAACCAAGTAAAAAATATCTTGTCTCTTTTTGTTTCATTTATCTTTCCGATGCACTTAATTTTTTTGATACGAACTCGAAAAAAAAAGGTTTCTCGCTATTCACCCCCCCTCTAGCGAACCACATCGATCCAACATGATGAACCTTATGAGCTCCTCAAGGGGACATCATCATCCTAATATATAGGATACGGTTTCCTCCTATAATCAACGGAACACCATATAAATAATATCATCTCCCAACTTACCGAGCCTATCGATTTAATCTATAAATCTCGCCCATTGGTAAATCAAAGAGATGAGTACTAAGTATATGTGCCCATTATTATATCGGGATTAAGAGTATGTACAATATAATATCTGAGGTCCGATTCGATTATGTAGTCAGCAATAAATCGAATCACCTCTAAGTCGGTCCTGCTCAATAAACACAAAGTGCACTAGTGTGATTCTATGGTCAAGACAAACCAATACCAAATCACACTACAACCATTCCGATGTTTTATCCAAAGTCATCTCGGTTGTGAGCCTTTACTTATACTTTTCAAGGGGTCGATAACATGATCTCCTATGTGACACCACACACCATGTTATCTACAATGTAAAGTATTAGCCAATATTGCATAACCATAAAAATATGCAAACAATGATCATGTGATTCTTATTTCAAAATAAAGATGTTCATACAAAAGATAGACTTTTCAGTATACATCCCTACAAATGGTTGCCGGCGTAAAGTCCAAGTGGAGTCTTGGCGGCATAAGTCCAATGTGCCTTGCCTCTAGACACCGTTAGCATGACATAGCTGATGGAAGCACCTAAAGACTAGCGCGATGGATGAACAAGTCATGGATGGCTTGAAGGGATCCGAGAGGCGTGAGGCTGATGGAGGTGGCTAGAAGGCTTAGGTCTAGGCTAAGGGTGGTCTAGCAAGTATGGGGGGACCATACTTGGGATAAAACCTCATGTTTGAGGTGTGCCAGTCGATTGGTGCCATGTGTCAGTCGACTTGACTTAGTCAACTAGGGTTTGACTGCGAGAATTGCTCTAGCAGTTGACTGCCATAGGTAGGTAGTCGACTGATCTTGTGATCAATCGACTGGTGCTCGTGAAATCGGGCACAGAATGGAGTCGAGACTCGACTGGTCAAGTGAAGGATCCATCAGTCAACTGATGGGTGTGATCAGTCGACTGATGATGGATCTATTGGACTTCTCCAGCATGGATCTAGCCGTTGTCTCACGACAACAGTGGCATCAGTCGACTGATGGTCCCGACCAATCGACTGATCCACTTTTTCTAGCACAGATTGAAGCTATAAAAGGAGCTTGTGATGGAGGGAAAATCTATGGTTTCTTGAGGGATTTTGGGGTGATTTGCTATTGCAAATTAGGGTCTCCAAGTTGATTTCAAGCAACCAAGTGATCAAGCATTCAAAGAGCAAATGTAAAGTAATTTTCCTTACTTGCATTGTATTTCACTATTGTATTTTCTTGTATCCATTTAGATTATTGTTGTAATCTTTTGTATGAGGTTTCTCTGCCTCCGACTTGTGTCGAGAAGGAGTATTTGTGATTAGTGATTGCATTGGCATCGCTAGAGCTCTTTAGAGCTCGATCCATGGTGTAGGAACCATTTGGTTCCGAACCACATTATATCTTTGTGTTCGTGGTTGTTTTAATTCGTTATTGCTTTTATTTTTACTATTCCGCTGTGCATAATGAGTTTTGTAGAGACGATCATGATCGAATTCCATCAACGAACGATAACGCGCTATTCACCCCCCCTCTAGCGTCCAATCGACCCCCAACAAGTGGTATCAGAGCGAGGCTGCTCTTCAAAGTTTAACAACTAAGGGAGCTCGCTAGAGGGTGAAGATGAAAGTCCAAGAACAATTAGGATGGGACATCAACACACCGGTGCCCTATACCCTATACGGACGAGAAGACTTCAATTCTTGGAAGAGAAGAATTGAAGATTTTATTATGATGAGAGATTTTGAGGAATGGTCCATTTTGATGGATGGATTTGAATATCCAAGAGGACAAAGAGGTGGATTCCTCAAAAAGAAGAGATGGACCGAAGAGCAAGTCCAAGCATCCGAGAAAAATGATAAGGTGATAAAATATTTAATTGATTTAATGTCTAACAATATCTTGTGTATGTTAGGTAATTATGTAGATGCCAAGGAGATATGAAGCCAAGTAGCAAATCTCCATGAAAATTTATCATCGGTCCAAGAAGAAGAAGAAGAGGAGTGTTCACCCTCTCAAGCTCAAGCAAGCACATCGCCATCTAAAGAGTTTGAGGAGTCGGAAGTTGATAGGGAGTCAACTTCCGGATCGGTGGAGGAAGTGGAAGAATCATCCACCTCAAGGATTGAGGGGGAGGAGAGAAGCTTTGACATCCGGTCAAGATGAAGAAGCTCAAAATCCAACTCCGGCACCTACCACCACAAATACCCTAGGTAACTCAAGCAATTTATGTTTAAATAAAAATCATATAATTTGCTTTGAGTGTAGGGAAAGTGGGCATTACAAGAGCAAATGCCCAAAGAGAGTAAGAAAAGCTCCACCGACACCAAAAGTTAAGGATGTCGGTCCCCTAATAGCCAAAAGTAAGGAGCAAATGATTTGCTTCAAATGCCGGCAATCGGGACACTACCGAAATCAATGCCCAAAGGGGGAGAAGAAGACTCAAAGGGGAGCATCACAAGTATGGGGGAGCTCCTAAGGCAAACCCTAAGGTATATTTTAATAATGTACCTTCTAAATTTAAAAGACAAAAGCATGCTAAGAATTTTAATTCTCTTGCAATTCATCATGAAAAGCATGCTAAAAATAAATATTTGTGTTTAGGTGCTAAAAGTGGCCACTTAGGAGATAAGGAGAAATTTGGGACTAATGTCCCTAGAAAAACCATACCTAGGGAATCTATTAGGAAAATACAAGAGCACCTAGGTTTTAACCCTAAGTGGACTAGACATATGCCTAGGAAAAACAATGCCCAAAGCTTAGATCAAAATTCAAAAATTGGGCAATTAGAAAAGGAAAATCAAGTCTTGTGGTCAAGGCTTGAAAAGATGGAGAAGACACTTGCAAAAATGCAAAATCAATTTCAAGGGTCTAATGGTCAAAGTCAAGGGTCAAAATCTCAAAGTCAACACTTAGGACCTAAAAGACGAAAGTCAACCAAGGGTAATCAAGGTTTGGGTCACAAACCTAAGCCTAAGGTGGCTTATCATAGTGTTCCATTTGATTATGGAACACAAACTAGGTCTAGGAAGACCATGGTTACTAGGGAAGTTATCCCTAAGAGTAACCATGGTAAGTGCCTAGTGGCTAGGGTTTCTAGGAAACCAAGGGTGGCCACTTAAAAGGTTATTAGGGAGGCAATCCCTAAGGTTAACCATGGCAAGACCACAATGACCAAGGCTATCAAGCCAAGGAGGGTCATTAGGAGGGTCATTAGGAAGGTATCTAGGGAGGTTATCCCTAAGGAATACCTAATTAACCTTAGGAGCTCAAATAGATTTTGGGTTCCTAAGAGTGTGAATGATTCACACTAGATGGGTTTAGGGTGTGTCAACCTTGATTGGGTGGATAGTTAACTCAACCATGATAAAGATGGCACTTTAGGAAATTTTCAAGGTTATGGGTATATTGAAAATAGATTTGATATTATAATCCTAAAAGATTTTAGGATGTGCCAATGTATTTTTGGGATTATGAAAAATCAATTGAATTGACACAATTTTGGATTAGAGGTTATAGTGTGCCATTTTGGGTTTTGGCACACTAGGGAGAAAAGTGATAATATGGAAAATAAATTTAATTATGTCAAATGGCAATTAATATAAAAATTTAGGTATTATTACACCTATACTTTTTATATGTCATGCTTTGTTTGCCATATAACATGTCATGACATCATATTTATTTTTATCAATTATATGTCATGATCATGCTTTTAGGATTAGGTTTAATGTCATGTGTTTTTAGATTCCATCTTATGCCATGACATCATGATTATGAGCATGTGTTTATTTATATCATCTCTAATGCCATAATCATTCATGCATTTAAGATAAATTGATTTAAGGACAATGGCATGACTTGGAGTCGCATTTATAAGGGAATCAAGTAGGGTTGCCTTAGAAAAATACATGAAACCCTAGATTAAACGAACCAAAACCCACATCTCACATTAAATTGACATGTATGTATATGTTATACACCCTAGATACATGTGAGATACTAGGATATGAGTTAAGTTCAAGGTGCATAGTTTTTGCATCTAGGTGAACTCAAACTCATCTTATATGAGTTGTGGATCATTGGGAAAGCTTGTGTACAAGTCATGTACATTGAGCCCAAGGAATACGATCCAATATAAGGTTTTGAAAACATTTTAAAATGATTTTGAAAAACCTTGGTGAAGTCTATATTTTGATAGCAATCACCATTGATGAGATTGATACAAAGTGAGCCAAAACTTAGAAGTTTTCTTCACTTTTGAATTTTGTATCAATTTCAGTATTTTATGGGTAAAATAATTTTCAAATATTTTTCACCCATTGTATTGACTATAAGTAATATACGTATCAAATTTTGTGTTTTTCGATATACGTATAATTACTAATGATTTTATGAAATTCGATTCTGATAACGGAAATTGAAATTTGATTATCGATCGCCTGTGATGGCGATCGGTGATGTGGATGTGATCGTAATCGCGACTAAGTCATTGCTAATCTTGATTCGGAAAACTAGGTTTGTTTAGCCCGTGCTCAGCTGCGGTTAAGGTCCCTAACCACTTCTTACCCTAGGATATGCTTTGGGAAGCATTATAAAGGGTGAAAATTCATTGGATATGGATTTGGAGAGGTGTTAGGTCAAAGTATCAAATTTAAGGTTTGAAGAGTTCATGTTTGAACTTAGAATCCTAATTTTGATGGTTTAGAGTTCCTATTGGCTTAGGGACTTACCAAGGACAGTGTTGGTGATATGGTCAAGGGGGAGCAAGCCTTTAGGGGGAGGTATCCATCATGGGATGATGGATGTGTTTTTCTCTTCTTAAAGGAGAAGTTATTTGGGAAAGACATCAATTGGGAAAATTGATGTGATTTTGAAACCCAATTTGGAAATTGGAAGAGAGTATAGGATTGCCTCTCTTATGTGATATGGGACTTATCACTAGGAAGATGGTAGGCATCCTAGGTATTTTTGGATCAAGGAGGAGATTGTAAGATCTCATTGGGACTTGAGACATTGACCACCTTGAAGAGATAAGCTTTTCGATGTATGTCAAAAAGGGGGAGAAAGATAAGATTACCAATTTGGAAAATTGGTAAGGATTTTTGAGTTAGATGGTCTAACTCAAAAGGTTTGTTTGGTTTTTGTCAAACATCAAAAAGGGGGAGATTGTTGGTGCAATCGGCCCAGGTCATGATTGACTAGGACTCGAGCTTGGCTCGAGAGATGTTTTGATGTTAGAAAAAAACATATGACAATGTAATTGTCATGGGAAAGTCCAAGTCTTGGGTACTTGGCATGGAAAGTCCAAGTGGGACACTTGGCATTTAGGAAAGCCCAAGCATGGGTCTTGGCAAGGTAAAGTCCAAGTCATGGGTACTTGGCATGGAAAGTCCAAGTGGGACACTTGGCATTTGGGAAAGTCCAAGTCTTGAGTACTTGGCACAAGGGAAGTCCAAGCATGGGTCTTGGCATGGAAAGTCCAACATGGGTTAGCAAGGGAAAGTCCAAGCTTGAGTCTTGGCATTTGAGAAGTCCAAGGGTGAAGTCTTGGCAGCATAAGTCCAGTGGTTTGCGGCGTAAAGTCCAAGCGGAGTCTTGGCAGTGTAAGTCCAATGTGCCTTGGCAGTGTAGACACCGTTAGCATGACATAGCCGATGGAAGTACCTGAAGGCTAGCGCGATGGATGAACAAGTCATGGATGACTTGGAGAGATCCGAGAGGCGTGAGGCTGATAGAGGTGGCTAGAAGGCTTAGGTCTAGGCTAAGGGTGGTCTAGCAAGTATGGGGGAACCATACTTGGGCTAAAACCTCATGTTTGAGGTGTGCCAGTCGACTGGTGCCATGTGGCAGTCGACTGGACTTAGTCAACTAGGGTTTGACTACAAGAATTGCTCTAGCAGTCGACATCCATAGGTAGGAAGTTGACTGATAGGCTGAGCAGTCGACTGATCTTGTGATCAGTCAACTGGTGCTCGTGAAATCGGACACAGAATGGAGTGGAGACTCGACTGGTTGAGTGAAGGCTCCATCAGTTGACTGATGGGTGTGATCAGTCGACTGATGATGGATCCGTTGGACTTATCCAGCATGGATCTAGCTGTTGTCTCACGACAACAGTGACATCAGTCGACTGATGGTCCCGACCAGTCGACTGATCGACTTTTTCCAGCACAGGTTGAAGCTATAAAAGGACCTCGTGATGGAGGAAAAAGCTATGGTTTCTTGAGGGCTTTTGGGGCGATTTGTTGTTGCAAATCAGGGCCTCCAAGTTGATTTCAAGAAACCAAGTGATCAAACATTCAAAGAGCAATTGTAAAGTAGTTTTCTTTACTTGTATTTTATTTCACTATTGTATTTGCTTGTATCCATTTAGATTATTGTTGTAATCATTTGTACGAGGTTTCTCCGCCTCCGACTTGTGTCGAGAAAGAGTATTTGTGATTAGTGATTGCATTGGTGTCGCTAGAGCTCTTTAGAGCTTGATCCGTGGAGTTGGAACCGTTTGGTTCCGAACCACGTTATATCTTTGTGTGCGTGGTTGTTTCAATTCGTTATTGCTTTTATTATTACTATTCCGCTGCACATAACGAGTTTTGTAGAGACGATCACGATCGAATTCCATCAACGAATGATAATGCGCTATTCACCCCCCCCCTCTAGCGTCCAATCGATCCCCAACAGTAGAGACTACCTTAGTCGGGACTCTGTTTAGCAAATAAACAATTGTCTGAAGTGCATAGCCCCAAAAGGACTTGGGAAGATTTGCATGATTCATCATCGACCTAACCATGTCCAACAAGGTTCAATTTTGCCTCTCATATACACCATTATACTGTGGTGTATATAGCGGATTCCATTGGTACAATATACCATTGTCCCTCAGATAATCTAGAAACTCTGGACTCAAGTATTCACCACCTCGATCCGATCGAAGTATTTTAATACTCTTGCCATGTTGTTTCTCTAATTAATTTATGAATTCTTTGAACATTTCAAAGTCTTCAGACTTGTGTTTCATTAAGAACACATACCCAAACTGTGAGAGATCATCGATGAAGGTAATGAAGTAGATATAACCTCCTAGAGCTTGAGTTGACATAGATCTGCATACATCATTATGTATTAGACCAAGCAACTCACCCACTGGTTCACCTTTTCTAGTAAAAGGTAACTTGGTCATCTTGTCCTTTAAGCATTATTCACATGTATCATGTCAATCTAATTCAAACTATTCCAGAATTCCATATCGGTGTAATTCAGACATGCATTTCTTGATCACATGGCCAAGATGACAATGCAACATGTAGGAGTCTAATTGATTATCTTTTCGAACATGCTTGTTGCTAACTTCGATATTGAAAATGTCACTGGATACGTCCAACATATAAATACCATTTCTTAAAGTTCCAGTCCAATAAAAAATGTCATTCAAAATTATGTAACAACAATTGTTACTAAAATTTAAATGGTACCCATTTCTATTCAAACAAGAAATAGAAATGATGTTCTTTATCAACGAAGGAATATAAAAGTAATTATCCAATTCTAAGACATGTCCTGTAGGGAGTTTCAACAAATATATTCCGATGGCGAGTGTAGCAACCTTTGCTCCATTCCCAACACGTAAATTTGACTCTCCCTTGACGAGTCTTCTATTCCTTACCTCATGTATGTCATTACATATATGTGAGTCACACCTAGTATCCAATACCCAAGTGTATGAGGAAATAGAATGACAATAAATAACGAAGATATCTAATGAAGATGGGGCATCAGATGCCTTATTCTTCTTCACAGACTCAAGATAAATCTTGCAGTTTCTTTGCCAATGACCCTCCTTGCTATAATGATGACAAGTGCCCTTTTGAGCTGGTTTTGCCTTCTTCTTCCCCTTGTGTTGTTTCTTTGATTTCCTCTTAGAACCTTTCTTTGAGGAATCAACTAACAATACCGTCCCCTTCTCATGCTTCACAGAAGGCTCCATAGTCTTCAGCTTATTGAGCAATACCACAGATGAACCTTCTTGCATCTCAGAGGTGAAGAGGAGCTTGGAGACTTTGAACCTTTTGGATCTCACTTGCTCATCAAACAACTCATAAAGATGAAAGACTATGGCATGAGCATCCATATGCTCATGCTACTTTTGCAGCTCAGGTACCATCACAGCTAGCATGATGCAACTCACTAGTTCAAAATCACTCACATGTTTCTGATGGGCCAACAATTGGTCCGAAGTTGTGTCATCACTAGGACAGGAGGGAAGAGGTGCTTCAAGGATATACGCAAGCTTTTTAGCCTTGAGAACAATTCTCAAGTTTCTAAGCCTGTCCAAGAAGTCCGGCCTAGTCAATTTATTCGGATCCAAAATAGAGCGCAAATTCAAAGACATCATGATGAAGCGATTAACCTAGAAATATAAATCGAGAATATATGAGAAAAATGATTTAAAATGCATCCACATACATTTACAAAATCCCATTCATTTTTCGAAATCAAAAACCCTCAAAATTAATTCGGGAGATTGTAGGTCCATCTCTGAATAGGTTGATATCCAACATAGATAAGAACAACCTTTGAGTGAGTCTAACAAGTCATTCTTAGCTATGATGGTAGGTATCATGTATACCGATTATATATCACGTATATGTAACTATCACAATGTGCTATCAACTAATTGAATGTTCACACATACATTGGGTTGTTAACACATTAACAAGTATGCATCATATGCATAGCACCCAACTTCACCTCTCTTCACATCGACCTTGGAGTGAGTCCAACAAATCGATGCTCCAAGTTAGAACCTACCGATTAATCACGAAATAGTTTTAATATGGTTAGTGTGCATTCAACCAATTAGTCAGGTAGGAGTGAGTCCAACAACCCAAACTAACGATTGACCTCTGACTCTTACCATATTAGTGTTAAACTATTTCAATGATTTGAACATGTTCAGGTTCGAGTCGGGCTTGGAGTGAGTCCAACAATCCAAACAAGAAACAAAACTCCGATTCTAACCATATTAATGGAAGGTGTAGGCTTTAATATTGTGTAAGGGTTTTAATGTCTCATCCACTTTGCATGCAAATAACTATTATCTACATGGAATGATACACATGACATACATCTACATGTCATGACACGCATGACATAATGATATGCATCTAATGTAATTACATGACATGCAATTATGGCATGTACAAATTGTTTCCTTATTTGTCAAAACTATTTTGGGAATAAAATATATTTTAAATTTGATTTCTCAAATCAAATCATGATTAAATTAGGAAATAAATTTCCAAATCTAATAACATGTTTTATTTATGGAAAGTGTTAATTAAGGAAAGTCAAATCTAATTTATGAAATAAATTTCCTAAATTATAATTTCCTAATCATATTAGGAAACTTCCAATTTGAATTTCTTTACAAATTAAAATTTCCATAAATACTTCTAAACATTCCAAAAGTATAATATTTTCATAAATACAATTATTACTATTGCAAAATAATTTTATGATTATGTCAAAACACAATGGGGCTCTGATACCACTGTCGGGTTTCTCCGGCACCGCGACAAGTGTGTGTTAGAACACATTTCGTAAACATGCACACAACGGAAGTAAAAACAAGTGATAAACTAATTTTATTACAACACATACACCACCACATGCAGGATAAAACATGTGTAGACATAATTGCTATTTAAAATTTTTTAATAAAAGGAAATTTATTCTAGTTATACCTGACGTATCACGTGTAGCGAGAATAACATCAACCGTAGTGACCCTCGCTAGAATCACCTCTATCCGTATCCATGCCAAGTATCGTCGGGATGGCTTCACAAAGCCATGAGCCTCGTCTTCACAAAAGTCACTAGCCTCGAGTTGAAGACGATGTGATCCAAGAGATGATCACAATTTAAATCAAATTCGGATCTAAAAACGGGCTCCACAAACTCGCTTCTCGGAAGCAATTTTTGTCAACCAATTGATGAAACCTTGGTCATCCTCCTACGAGGATTTCCAGAGATCCAATCCCCAACAAGTCGGTCGCTGTCGGAGCACAAAGCGCTGACCAAATGACCTCTCCATGGGGAGAACTACAAGCTATCCAGAAACTGGACACCTTGTTTAGGTGGAAGAGATGGCTAACCAATCAATGGCCGATTGCTCCTTGGTTGCCGGAGGCCAAGAGAGGATGCCCAGAGGAGTTGTCGGTGACTGGTGGGTAGTCGGCAGCAAGGAGGAGGAGTAGCAACTCTAATGGCCAGCGTTCAAAGTTGGGTGGCATCCAAGGTTGGGTGGCAACTCCTTATGCGGCAAGGAGAGGAAGAGAAGAGGAGGTGGGCGGCTAGGATTCAAACTTCTTAAGTCGTCCAATGAAAAACCCTTAAGCCGTGTTTTTATAGAGAACACATTCTCCTAATGGTTATTAGTTCATAACCAAAACCCGTTAACCCACTCCAATAACTTAAGTTAAAATAAACCAAACTACATTGTTCTATTTTAAGTTAAAATGAACCGAACCAACTTTGGTTCATTCATTTAAAACAAACCAAAGCACTTTGGTTTATTTTCCACCATTGGATTAGAACCAAATCAATTTGGTTCATCAATCATGTCTTCGTAAGACTCGGGCCATCCATGCTTTCGATGCGACTGAAACCATTTCATACTCGCTCTTTGTTTGGTCCAACCAAATCTTGTCTCTCTTTATATGAGAATCCTATTCTCAAACTTGTTTTAAATCCTTTGGATTACGCTTGTTGTGCACGAGAATCCTATTCCAATTTATGTTGGTCGTCTATAATTAACCATTAATTATAGAACGATCATGAGTGATACCTAGTAGTACATCATGATCCTCAATTAATCAGAAAATCAACGGTTGATCCCAGATCCATTTTTGAAATCCTTCAGCAGATACAATAAATTGTACCTCATTCCCTTCACTCATCTTATACCCACTTGGGTCAGAACATGGTTTATTGTGTCAATCCCCACTAGGCTGACTACGTCACACCTAGCCCAAGTATTTACTTCCTCATCCTATGGATTCTAATTACTGCACATGTATCCAAGAGTACCATACTCTAAACATGTAATGCTTTGGCCAAAGACTTTAGTAACAATCCGATGAGAGGCCATAGGGTATACATCTCCTCGCAAGGAGTGGTGAATCCTCTATAGGCTATTCAAACACCTTCGGCCACTTCGACTTATACCAAATCATCCCAGGTCCACATCTCCTTGAATATGCTTGCTTAAGATGTCAAAGCATAAGTCTCCATGACCAAGATGACTTGAATACCGCAAGTCGAAGGAACATCACACTTAAGCTTCAGTAAGAACTTCATTGACATATCCATATATATAGAGAACCATATGAAGTCTTATAGCTAGTCACTCCAATGAACTAATTACCATAACTAGCATCCACAGTCAACTCCAGACATCCCAATGTCTCCAGCAGTGAGAAACAACTACATGGGTAAACCAAAGAGTATACCTCGTGCTAGTCTCAACAGAATCGATGGCGTCCAAATGCATCAATTCATCGACTAGGGATAATTTTAATACATCATAATTACACATATAGAGATACTCACTAGTTGTGATACAATCACAAATTCTCTCATGTTGTGAATCGTATTACAGACAATCAGTAAATGAGTTTAAGATCCAATCAAATACATGAAAACATGTATACTCAAATAGTGAATCTTCATTTATCAAATAAATGGTACCACCATAAGGCGATTGCCTTAGGACACCTCTCATATATTACTAACAGTTATTTTTATTGAGGTGACTTCCCAACAGATTTCAAGGGAGAAGGAGGTTGAAAAGCATATGTTAAAGAGTAATTAGTGAAAACAAAATTCAACAAATGAGACTCAAAAGGAGCAAGATCGAAATGGAGTTACTCGAGGTGTTGCAGAAGGGTCATCTAGATAACAAAAAGGGAAGCGTCCAACTTCTAATTATTTTGGAGGTTCTCAGAAGAATCATAAGAGTCAGAACAAGACTAGGTGTTATAAATGTGGATCTTAAAGCCATAAAGTTTCAGAGTGTCCCCTGGAGCGGCCTGTTTGCTATTATTGCAAGCATCCAGGGCATACTAGTCAAGAGTGTACTCTAAAGGCACAATTGGAGTTTTTGGATAACTCCAACAAGGGAAAGAAGTTTGGCCAGCATTGCCAGTAGAAGACATACCAAAGGACACAGACGTTCGGTCAAAAGCAGCCATTACCTCCTCAGGCACAACTATATCATATACAGGGGAGTGATTCTTTAATCATGCCAATAGCTATTCAGTATCCTACAACTCCAGTGGTTTACTATCCAGGGGTACCTATAGAACTCTATTTACTAGCTAGCTCTAAGGGGTATATTATGCATTCACAGTCGAATCAGCATTCGATATTAGTACTACAGAGTTAGATTCATCCTGATTGGAGGCACTCTATTACTTCATCAGGGGTGCAACCATCTAATGTGGAGGCTAGACGTGTATATGCTATAACCATAGAGGAAGCACAGTGGGCTGAGGGATCAGTTATTCAGGGTATGGTTTCAGTTTATTTTATATATGTTGATACTTTGATTGATACTGGTAGTTCACATTCATTTGTATCTAGAATATTTCTGGGTAGGATTGGAAGAGTTTCGATGGTTCGTTCTTGTGGGTTAGTGATATCTTTGCCATCAAGAGAGGTGTTGACTAGCCATCAAGAAATCAAGGATTGCCCGTTGGATTTCGATGGGCATATCCTTACGGTGGATCTTCAGGTGATGGAGATGGTAGAATTTGACATCATTCTCGGTAAGGATTGGTTAGCTACTTATTATGATACCGTGGATTGTAGAGCAAGAGTGGTGACTTTTCGACCACCGGATCAACTTGCATGGGAATTCGTTGGTACTAGAGATGATGGAGTGTCTATTATATCAACATTACAAGCACAAAAACTATTATCCCAAGGTTGCCATGGTCAAAGTTGAGAGTGAAGGACTACCACCAACTCTGGTGTGTAGGTAGTCCGAGAGTACCCGGAAGTGTTTCCAGATGAACTTCCGGGCTTGCCACCTCTTAGGCAAGTGAAATTTGCGATAGAGGGGATTCCATGAACCACACCAGTATCAAAAACTCCCTATCGAATGACACTGAAAGAGTTAAATGAACTTAAAGTACAACTGCATGAGTTCTTGGATAAGAGATTTATTCATGCTAGTGTTTTTCCATGTGGAGCTCCAGTACTTTTTATTAAAAAGAAAGATGGATCGTTGTGGTTATGCATTGATTATCGATAATTGAATGCGGTAACTATGAAGAACAAATATCCATTGCCAAGGATAGATGATTTGTTTGATCAACTAAAGGATATATGTGTGTATTCTAAGATTGATTTACACTCAGGTTATCATCAGCTTAGAGTAAGAGGTGAGGATGTTCAGAAAATAGCATTCCACACTCACTATGAACATTACAAGTTTTTGGTGATGTCATTTGGGCTCACTAATGCCCCAACTGCGTTTATGGACTTGATGAACCAGGTATTCTTGAGGTACCTGGATCAGTTTGTGAAAGAATTCATAGATGTCATTTTGATATATTTGTAATGCCCGTAAAATATCTAGAAATTTTTTAAGAATTTTTGCATGATCATATGGGCTTTTATGTGGGTTCTTTCAAAAATAAAAGAAAATAGAGCCAAAAAGGATGCAAGGCCCAGGGTTTGAACCCTAAACCTCAAGTAGATAACTAAACTTTAGGATGCATCCAATAACCAGAAGCCCAGCAGGGTTGTGCTATTAGAAGGGTATGGGAAATGATAGATAAGGGTAAGGGAGGCTAAGGGACACCTTCAATTGAATAAATAGGAGTATGAGGAGACAAGAGAACCCAAGTTGGCATTCTCCTCTTCCTCTTCTTCTTCCTCACCAAAACCCTAGCTCCCCCTTCTCCCATTTCCGAAAACCAACTAAGCAAGAAGAAAGCTCTAGTCTTGGCATCACAACCTAGGGTATATTCTACTACCTAAACAAGTGAAAGGATGTAAGTATCCCCTCACCTACAGTACAAGTTGTTTCGATTGATAGTTGCTTAGAAATCTCTTTTGAAACTCTCGGCCAAGACTCTTTCATGATTCCAATGATTTTTCCATGCCATGTTTTGTATGAATATGATGATAATATGTTGATAGCTAGGTTTGGTTTGAGTGTTTGATCCCAAGGCCCTTGAATCTTTCAGCCAAGACCTATATATGCTCCTAATGGTCTTCCATGCTATGATCTATATGTTTCCATGCCATGTTTTGTATGTAGATGAAGATGACATGATGATAGCTAGGTTTGGTTTGAGTATTTGATCCCAAGGCCCCTTGAAACTTTCGGCCAAGATGTATATATGCTCCTAATGGTCTTCCATGCTATGATCTATATGTTTCCATGCCATGTTTTGTATGTAGATAAAGATGACAAGATGATAGCTAGGTTTGGTTTGAGTATTTGATCCCAAGGCCCCTTGAAACTTTCGGCCAAGACCCATATATGCTCTTAATGGTGTTCCATGATATGATCTATATGTTTCCATGCCATGTTTTGTATGTAGATGAAGATAATATGTTGATAGCTAGGCTTGATTTGAGTGGTTGATCCCAAAGCCCCCTTGAAACTTTCGGCCAAGTCCTAGTTGTGCTCCTAATGGTCTTCCATGCCATGATCTATATGTAATGGATGTTAACATGTGGTTAGTTAAATCTTGTACAAGTTGTTTATGTTGGATCGAGAAGCGTCGCTAGGGGGGGGGGGGTGAATAGCGATCGTAAATCTTTTCGATGTTTCGTTCGAGTAGACAATTAAACGAGTAAGAGCAGCGGAAAATAAAGGAACACGTTTATTTTTACTTGGTTCACAACATAGCGGTTGCTACTCCAAGGCCCTATCGGTCCTAGACTGCGTACGGAGGCCAATGCACTATAACGTCTCCTCCTCGTTGGAGGTAGGAGACAACGATCACAAAAACTGAATATACGAGGATGAGGCAACAAGCCTACCTCACCTCGTTACGATTAAAATAAAGAATACAATAAAAATAATTACTTGCTACTGCTGTCGATGAAGGAGATTTGAACTTGTCGTCGCGTCGGCGTTATGACGGCGTTGGAGCGTTGGCGTTGTAGGAGCAAATGATGAATAAACTTGATGATGTTTGGAGTTGGAATCCACCCCTCCTTTTATAGATTTTGGCCTCTGAATATGTCTCCTCTTTTTTCGGAACAGATCATGAAGTTGTCCAAATTTTATCGGGAAGTGGCCGAGTCAAACTTTATCCGTTTGACCTAGCGCAAAGGCTGATTCATCGCCATCAGTCGACTGATGTTGATGAGCATCAGTCGACTGCATGATGACCAGCAGTCGACTGCCAGCTTGGCCACTTCCCTACAGTAAGAGGTTAGCTCGAAAAATGATAAATGCAACGGTTTCTGACCGTCCGATCTCGACCTAGACCTTCCACGGGAAGTCTTAATCGGATCGCCACCTACGGTCATCCCCGTAAAGAGGACACAACCTTACAATCTCTCACTCACACGAGCTTTCCTCGATAGTAGCTCTCGCTTCCGGCCTTCCACTCGATTCCTTCGGCTCCCTCCGAAGTCACTCGAGTGTCGCCCGACCACCGCGGGTTCCTCTGGGTGTCGCTAGCCTTCAGCTCCAGCTTTAGCACTTTTCTGCACACTTGATTTAGCTTGTGAGATAACGATGTAAACTTAACTTTGTGTCTTTGTCATAATCAAAACATAGGTTCGATTATCTAGTGCCCCTGCACCAATATTTTGTAAGGGATCGTTTGAAGGCTAGAGGGGGGGGGTGAATAGCTCTTTTCGTTTCTACAAAAATAATTAGCGGAAGCAAACACAAGTAATATATGTAAAAACAAAAACCAATGCTAACAAAGCCTTTACGTGGTTCGGAGATAACGCTCCTACTCCACGGCGATCCTTAAGGTGGATCAACCCAAGCAATTTCACTATGAAGCTTTCTCTTTACAAGGACCTCCTCTTCTTACAAAAGATGACAATGAAGATTTGAGAGGAGAAAGGAAATTAATATACTTAGAAAGCTTGGAAAACTTGTAGGAGCTTAGAAGAAAGATCAGAATATAAGCATTAGGCTCTTCTTGCTCCCCTTGGGCTCTTTTTATAGGAAAGAGCCTCTTTTTCCCGTTAGAGGTCTATCAGTCGACTGATGACTTTCATCAGTCGACTGCCGCCGATTCTAACGGCTTCAACAGCCGGATTCGCGGACGGATTTGCCGCCATCGCCAACGGAAGACTATCGATCGCCAACAAAGGGCGCCGATCGATGCCGCCAGTAGCGATCGCCACTGGCCACGCCATTTTCGTTTGTGGCGCCGATCCGCCAATGATGGCGATCGCGCCAGTAAGCCGCAGCCGAATGAGTCGATCGTCACCGCTCGATCGATAACTCACGATCGATAATGCCTCCTTCCAAACTCTAATGCTATATTTTAAGGGCGCTGGCCGACACACCATGTTCCCCGATCGGCACACTCCAAGTATGACTAATTCATACTTGAAAACATAACCTAAGCCTAGACTTAACCTTCTAGCTTCTCCATCAGCCTTGCGCCTCTAGGATTTCTCTGAGTCCACGACTCCATCCATGCGCTTGCCATCAAAATCTTCCTTAGGTTTCGACATTCTTTAGGTTTCTTCTTTGCCAAAGTACGCTTGGACTTTACGCCGCCAAGACTACATGCTTGGACTTATGCCGCCAAGACTTTCCTTTGGTCTTCCTTTTCCAAGGACTGCTTGGACTTTACGCCGCCAAGACTACATGCTTGGACTTATGCTGCCAAGACCTTTCCTTGACTTCTCTTTGCCAAGATCACACTTGGACTTGTCTTTTACCAAGTCTTCATACTTGGATTTTCCTGTCACTTAAACATGTATACAATTAGATCGCAAAACATTGCCTAACTTAGATGATTATCCAAACATCAAAATATATATAAATGCTTGGGGCATTGTTGCACCAACAATCTCCCCTTTGATGTTTGGCAATCATTTAAGTTAGATCTTTAATACATAAACATATTTCAATATGAATTTAACTTCAATGTCCCTTCTCCCCCTTTGACATACAACAAAAAGGGAAGAGGTTATTCAATAAGTGCAGGAAAGAATTATAATTAACACATCTTGAACAAAGGTATAAAATTGATATGAAGCTCCCCCTAAATCCAAGACATGTTTCATGATAAACAAAACATAAGCAATAGGCAAATATGTCCTAGTCTTGCACCAACAATTATATAAATAAGGGATTTAGCTCCCTAAACCAAAGGCACCAAGAAAATCCGCCTTTCCATACAAGGTATCATATATATATGGAAATTGTATAATGTCCAAAATTGAACCTTTTAACCGATGAAAAACCACTTTCCATTCCATTCGATTGGAATAGCAACAATCGCCGCTGAAACCATGGCGATCGCCAATAACTGAATGATCGATATCGCATAAATCAATTTCGAGTTTTTCACCAAAGTTTGAAAATGCGAGAAAATTACGTGGGTGTGTCCAAAATCACGAAACTTGGCATACACATTTTATTCGACTTAATATAACATATGAAAAATATTAGACGAAAAACATGTTCATCAGATTAATGGATTGATACGATATTTAAAACAACAAAAATTATGACACAAAAAGTGTAATTGTATCGTATCAACATTCATAACTTCATACTATATTCTCAACTTCTAAACTTGATAAACAATAAATTGTAGGCACTAATAGAAGTGAATAAAAACAATTTCATATCATCAATCAAAAGTCATTACAAGTAGGAGTTTATGCATACATACGGCCAAAAAGAAAATAACAAAGAAAACAAGCGAGCTAACGATCGCCATCCTCAGCATCCATCGGTGCAGAGGACGAACCATCGTGAGGTGGGTGTCCAGGTGCAGCAGGGCGGAGAATCGCCAAGATGTCCTCGCCGCCGATGCACCTCTCTCACGAGGAGAGGAGCTCGATGCTCTAGGCGCACTCCTCAAGAGGCGTGTGTCCACCGCTCCGCAAAGCATCGGCTGCAGGAGGATGTCGGTAGAATAGTATCGCTCGCAGCAGGTCTCCCGCAGCAGCCCCTCAAAGAACACCTACAAGACCACCCTCGGCTACTCTGCAAAGACCATCCTCAAGAACACCTTCGGCATCCTCTGGTGCCGGAGCGGCACTTGCTACCCGCCGTGCTGGGTCCCAGAAGACGGATCCTCTGTCGGCCTTCAGGCCCGCCAATGAGAAACTCCGTCGAGTCATCTGATCATATTTCCTATTCATGATTTTAATGACTTATATTCACATCAATGCCGAGAAATGAGCCGAGTGAGGACATTTCCAAATGGTATGTGAATCTTCCCATTGTTTGGTCTTATGAAATGAATGATGCATTGGAAGGTATTGAGACCAATGTTAATGTCTAAGTATTGAAAAGAAATGCATGAGAAGTAGGTGTGGAGGGCAAACCAAGGCCAAACCATGGGTAACAATGGGAAGAAGACAATGAGCAATGACCTTATAAAGGACATTGTCAGAAGCAGACAGTTCTTGTGATTGAAATAAATTGGTGTTCAAAGGTCGAGGATAGTGATAGAAGGTATCATGAAGGGAATCTAAAGAAATCTCCTCAAAGGGAGATGGAAGAGGTTCACTCCAAGATGGATATAGAGTGAAATCACTCTCGGAAGGAAGACATCCGAGAAAATCGGTCCAGATCTGGGACTTCCAGATCGCTGAAGCAACGCGAGTCCCAGATCTCAGCCCATCTCCAACCTGGCCGAGGTTGTTGAAAAATTCAGAGAGGAGGGTGATGTTTACGTGATGTTCACAGAAAACCAACGACTCAAGGTTGTAATGTTGGATGATTTGAACAATGTAAAACAAAAGTCTTTAAGAAACTTGGAATCCATTGACCTAGGTGGAATAAGTTGGAATTTGTTTTTATAAAAAGCACTTTCAAGGGCGGAATTTGGAAATCTAGGATCAACAGAGGGTTGAGGATTTGACGGGCCCTCATTGGTCGGAGGTGCCCGGGTGCGCTTAGTGGCAACGTGCTTAATTCTAAATGGGCGACAAGACAACAACAAAATGCACAATGTAGGTTGATGATGCATGAACAAGATAAGCATGGGTTTGTGAAATACAATCATAGGAACAAAACAATCATTGATCATGAAAGAAAATATACCTAGGTGGGATTAGAAAACCCTAGCCAAGTGTCTGGACCTAGAGCGCGACGAGGGACACGAGAAGGTCTCGAGTTGGAGAGCACTCAAATTACGTGGTCGATGAAGTCGCCGGAAAACAAAGGAGAACGGCAAGAGGTGCGGTGGACGGTTCGTCAAGAGGGAAAGAAAGAGAGAAGTCGAGAGGTTCCGCGAAGTCGAACCGTGGAAAGCCCTAAAACGCGACCGGGCCGATCATTAGTCGTAGTCGAATCGATGGAGATCCGAATCGATCCGCCATACGAACCATTTCAGAGCGGCTGCCGATCGCTATAAATGGCATCGATGGTGATTAGTCGAATCGACCCGTGATACGAACTATTTCAGATGCTGACCGCCATAAATGGCATCGATGGTGATTATCGAATCGAGATACCGATCCATAAATGGCGAATGATAACGAACCGGTGAGCTGGTTCGAGAGACACCGAATCGCGCGTTAGGTACCAATGATCGATATCGATCGATAGAATTTTGGCCATATTTAAAAATTCATAATTAATTCAATAAAGATCAAAAAATCATGAAATTTCGTGGGTAATATTGTTAGATCATTTCCTATCAAGGAAAAATTATTTTAAAGGTATATTACCTCTAGATTTTTATATTGACACAATCTTGAGATTTTGCAAAAGTTATGATATCTTTGCAAAACTTTGTATCACTTTGGCTTATCAATAGGAATTTGTTTCTCAAAGTTTGATAGACATAGTTTATATTTTATTTTATTTAACATTTCCAATCATATTCTTGGAGCTATATGCACATTAATCGTACATAGGCCTTCCCAATGATTGGTCCAATGAAGGATTAATATTTCTAGATGACACTTTGGTTCATAGTAATGCATCATAACAAGCATGATGAACCAAGTGCATCTCCCTAACATCTCACATGTTGTCTAGGTGGCTCAATACAAAAATCATGGTTTCCTAAGTGTTTTGTGAGATGGTTAAAGGTATAAATCCTAGTATTTCTATAGAATCATGCAAAAACTACACTTCTATTCTACAAAGCACATCCCAAGTTCTCTCCTAAGTAATGAAAATTCTAGTTCGGGGAGAGGCTTGGTAAAGATGTCGGCTAGGTTGGACTTAGATTCAATGTAATTAAGCTCAATGTCCCCCTTAGCCACATGGTCTCTAATGAAGTGATGTTTCACTTCAATGTGCTTGGTCCTAGAGTGATGCACCGGATTTTTGGTCAAGTTAATGGTGCTCACATTATCACAAAGTACTTTTATGTTGGAGTAAGTTAGCTCATAATCTTCTAAGGTATGTTTCATCCATAATAGTTGAGCTACACAACCACCCATAGCAACATATTCGGCTGGTTGATAAAGCAACACAAAGTTGCTTCCTTACTCCAACTAACTAGGAGGACCCAAGAAATTGGCATCCACCACTAGTACTTTTCCTATCCAATTTGCACAGCATAATCGGAATCGGTATACCCAAGTAATTCAAATGACCTAGTCCTAGGGTACCATAGACCTACATTTAGTGTGCCCTTGACATATCTTAAAATTCTTTTAACGGCAACTAAATGAGATTCCTTAGCACATGATTGATACCTAGCACACATACCAACCGCAAATAATATGTCGGGTCTACTAGCGTTAAATACAAGAGGCTACCAATCATGCTCCTATAAAGGGTAAGATCTATTTGTTTTCCTTCACTATCACTATCTATTTTGGCATTGGTTGCCATTGAGTTGACACTACCTTAGCATTTTCTAAACCAAATTTCTTAATCATTTCCTTAGCATATTTGGTTTGATAAATGTAAATTCCTTCACTAGTTTGTTTAACTTGCAAACCTAGGAAGAAATTTAATTCTCCAACTAGACTCATCTCAAACTCTTTTCCATATTTTGAATAAAGTCTTCAAGAAGCTCATCATTTGTTGACCCAAAGATAATGTCATCAACATACACTTGGGCTACAAAATGTCCTTAGATGTTGACTTTATAAAGAGAGTTTGATCTATACTACCCCTTCAAATCCTTGGAGATTAGGAAAGTTGACAATCTTTCATACAAAGCCCGGGAGCTTGTTTCAAACCATATAAGGCTTTCCTAAGTTTGTATACATGGTTTGGGTAGTCCATATTTTCAAACCCGGGAGGTTGTTCTACATACACCTCTTCCTTAATAAACCCATTTAGGAATGCCGATTTGACATCCATTTGATGGAGTTTGAAACCCATATAGGAGGCATATGCTAAAAGTATTCTAATGGACTCTAATCTAGCAACCGGGGCATATGTTTCATCATAATCAAGTCCTTCAACTTGATTAAAACCCCTTGCAACTAATCGTGCTTTATTTCTAGTGATATTCCCTTGGTCATCTAGTTTGTTCCTAAAGACCCATCTTGTAGTAATAATAGTGTTTTCACTTGGTCTAGGAACTAACTCCCACACTTGACTCCTATCAAATTGAGCCAATTCATCTTGCATTGCTAAGATCCAATCCGGATCAAGCAATGCATCTTTAATGTTTTTGGGCTCAATTTGAGAAATTAGAGCTATATGACTAGTGGGGTCCCTATGGAATGACCTAGTCCTAACTCCTTGAGATAATTCACCCACAATTTGATCTAATGGGTGACTTTGATGAACTCTTATGGTTCTAGGAGGTGTATCAAGTTGAGTTTGATCATGATCTACTTCAATTCTATGTTCATTATCGGAATCATCCCTTACTTCCCCTTGATCCAATCCTCCCCCTTGATTATTACCCCCTAAGTTTAAATCTTGAAATTGTTTGGTAATTTCTTGATTTTCATTATTTATGTCATCATCAATAGAGGATTTTCAAGGGTATGTATTTAAAGTTTCATCAAATTGAACATTTGAAGATTCTTCAATCTTTTGAGTCCTTTTATTGTAGACTCTATATCCTACACTAGTGGATGAGTATCCAACTAGGATTCCCTCATCCGCTTTGGACTCAAATTTACTTAGGTTGTCTTTGGTATTTAAGATATAGACTTTACATCCAAAGACCTTAAAATAATGAATTGTTGGAATTGTACCATTCCACAATTCAAATGGAGTTTTTCCTAAAAACCTATGAATTAATACCCTATTTTGGATATAGCAAGCGGTATTAACCGCTTCCGCCCACAAGTAGCTAGGTAAGGAATATGCATTAAGCATTGTCCTAGCCGCTTCTTGTAGGGCACGATTTTTTCTTTCCACAATCCCATTTTGTTGGGGTGTTCTAGGACAAGAAAATTGCTTGTACTTTGTTCTAAGCAAAAGTTGAAAGTTAGAATTCTCAAACTCTCCACCATGATCACTACGGATCCGGTTGATTTTGAGTTTTCTTTCATTTTCTACTCTTTTGCTAAATCCTATGATTATTTCTAAGGTTTCATCCTTATTTTTCAAGAAAAACACCCAAGTAAACCTAGAAAAATCATCTACTATTACCAAGCAATATTTACTACCAATTATAGATGGGGTACTATGGCAATCAAATAAATCCATATGTAGCAATTCTAATGGTAAAGCGGTACTAAGTAAGTTTTTACCTTTGTGTGATGTTTTTGATTGTTTCCCTTCTTGACAAGCATCACACATCTTGTCCTTGAGATATTTGACTCTAGGCAATCCTTTGACTAGCTTCAATTTTGCTATTTTGGCTATATTCTTCATGTTTATGTGACCTAGTCTCCTATGCCAAAGCCAACTTTCTTCCTCTTTTGCAATAAGACACTTAGTGGAAGGATTAGTAGCATAAGATAAATCAACATAATATATATTTGATTTTCTAAAGCCTACTAACATGCAATCATTTATAGTTTTGTGTCTTATAAAGCATTTTGAGGAATCAAACTTAACATCAAAATTTGCATCACATAATTGGCTTACACTAAGTAAGTTAAATTTCATATTTTTAACTAATAGAACTCTATGAATAGCAAGATTGGGAGATACCTCAATGGTGTCCTTTCCTAAGATTTTAAGTTTGCCGCTATTACCAAAAGACACTTTTCCTTGGCTAGTGTGGTTGATAGTGGAGAATTTTCTCTCATCCCCGGTCATATGCTTTGAGCACCCACTATCAACTATCCACAAGCTTGGATCTTCTACCTATGTCACATGAAAAACACAATCCTTAGGTACCCAAATCTTAGGACCACTAGCATTAGTTATAAATTTCTTTGGTACCCATGCTTTTCTCCCCTTACTTTTAATCATGGATTTTCTACTAACTAGGGATGCAAATGCTACCTCTTTCTCCTTAGGTTTATATCCTAAACCGGCCTTATTGTAAATTGCCCTTTGGTCCTTGATAATCATATCTAGATATTTGGAACCATTAGTGAACTTTTCTAGGCATGTTCTTAATTTACTTATTTCTTTTCTTAACTCATCATTTTCATCCCTAAGAGTACACTTATCATCACTAGATGATTTATCACATGATGCATCTATATTCTTAAATGATTTGATTTCTAATTATAGATCCTTAATCCTAGTTTTTGATCTATTTAAAGCATTTTGTAAACATGCAATAGTCTTATAAAGTAAATCTACTTTGGGTGAGTCATTTACCTCATCATCATCACTTGAAGAGGAAGAAGACTCCTCGCTTGAGCTTCCGGTTTCTTCCAATGCCATGAGGGCTAAGTTCCGGGTTGAATGGCAAACTTCTTCACCGTCGGTAGACTCCTCCATACTTAGAGTGTCCCACGTTTGTGCCAACATCGCCTCCTTCTTCTTCTTTTCCTTCTTCTTCTTATCCTTCTCCTCCTTTTTCTTTAGTTCCGAGCAATTGGGCTTTATATGCCCTTTCTTGTTGCAACCAAAACACGTCACGTTAGAGATAGAATTTGAATTGTTAGAAGATTTACCTCTTGAGGATTGAAACATCCTCTTCACATCCTTCTTGGTGAGCCTCCTTGACTTCCTACCAAATTTCTTGACGTAGTGTGCTACCTCACTTGCCGACAACTCATCCTCACTACTTGATGAGTCCTCCTCGGATTCGGATGAGGAAAACACCTCCTTCTTTTCCTTTTTCTTCTTCTCCTTCTTTCCTACAACAAGAGCTATACCCTTCTCTTTGGATGAAGTGTTAGCTTGTTCATGCAATTGAAATTCACAAAATAACTCATCTAATTTAACTAATGAAAGATCCCTAGAGACCTTATAGGCATCTACCATTGAGGCCCATAAGGTGGTCCTAGGAAGGCTTGTAGTACATACCTCACAAGGTCTCGGTTGTCGACCTTTTCACCTATAACGTGTAGTCCGTTGACTACCTCCTTGAAGCGCCCATGCATTTGGCTCACCGTTTCATTTGTCTTCATAGTGAAGCTTTGGAGTTGGCTAATCAAAAGATCCCTCTTGGCCCTTCTTGTCTCTTTGCATCCTTCGTTTAGTTCGATGAGCTTCTCCCAAAGCTCTTATGGAGTTGAATGGCCCGACCTTAGATATTTGATCCTTGGATAGACCACATTGAAGTGTGGTCTTTGATTTTGAATTCGATTGTGCTTTCTTGGCCATCTCTCTTGTCCAATCCTTTGTTGGTAGTGGTGCTCCGAATTCGTCGACCGGCTTCTCAAAACCATCTACAATGCTAAACCAATTTTCAATATCGTTCATTAAATAATACTCCATCCTACCTTTCCAATATCCAAAATCGTTGTCGTCGAAGAACGGAGGCCTCGCCGTGCTATACCCTCTTGAAATGCCATCTTTGCTCGGTTGATTGCTAGATCTTCCGATGCGATCCGGCTCGATACCACTTGTAAGGGATCGCTTTGAAGGCTAGAGGGGTGTGAATAGCTCTTTTCATTTCTACAAAAATAATTAGCGGAAGCAAACACAAGTAATATATGTAAAAACAAAAACCAATGCTAACAAAGCCTTTACGTGGTTCGGAGATAACGCTCCTACTCCACGGCGATCCTTAAGGTGGATCAACCCAAGCAATTTCACTATGAAGCTTTCTCTTACAAAGACCTCCTCTTCTTACAAAAGATGACAATGAAGATTTGAGAGGAGAAAGGAAATTAATATACTTAGAAAGCTTGGAAAACTTGTAGGAGCTTAGAAGAAAGATCAGAATATAAGCATTAGGCTCTTCTTGCTCCCCTTGTGCTCTTTTTATAGGAAAGAGCCTCTTTTTCCCGTTGGAGGTCTATCACGACCGATGACTTTCATCGACGCATTCTAACGCTACGAACACCGGATTCGGGATTTGCGCCGCCATCGCTAACGGAAGACTATCACCGATCCGCCAACGGGCGCCGATCGATATCGTGCCGAGCGCGCCACGGCTACGCCATTCGCTTAGGCGCACCGCCAATGATGGCGATCCACGCGCTTAGAGCCGATCAGTCGAGTCATTCATCGCTCGATCCGAATAACCCCACGATCGATAACAGCCTTCCAAACTCTAATGCTATTTTTAAGGGCGGGCTTCGACCGACACCATGTTCCAATGATCGGCACACCAAGTATGACTAATTCATACTTGAAAACATAACCTAAGCCTAGACTTAACCTTCTAGCTTCTCCATCACCTTGCGCCTAGGATTTCTCTCGAGTCCACGACTCCATCCATGCGCTTGCCTTCAAAAGCTTCCTTCGGTTTCGTCATGCTTTAGGTTTCTTCTTTGCCAAAGTACGCTTGGACTTTACGCCGCCAAGACTACATGCTTGGACTTATGCCGCCAAGACTTTCCTTTGGTCTTCCTTTTCCAAGGACTGCTTGGACTTTACGCCGCCAAGACTACATGCTTGGACTTATGCTGCCAAGACCTTTCCTTGACTTCTCTTTGCCAAGATCACACTTGGACTTGTCTTTTACCAAGTCTTCATACTTGGATTTTCCTGTCACTTAAACATGTATACAATTAGATCACAAAACATTGCCTAACTTAGATGATTATCCAAACATCAAAATATATATAAATGCTTGGGGCATTGTTGCACCAACATATTTTAGGGTTTAAATTCTTAAGAACCCTCCCTTAGGGTTTCAGCAACCCATGCTCATGCCCTCTAATAATCCTCCATGCCATGCTACATGTATATAAGATGTTAATATGATGTTAGTTAGACTTTTATGATAGCATGATTGGTTTAGGTCACTACCTTATGTCAATGTTAATTGTATGAATGTATGCTTATGTTATGCTCATTGCCATGTTAATAGTATTAATGTATGATTATGTTATACTCATTGCCATTTTAATTGTATGAATGTATGATTATGTTATGCTCATTGCCATGTTAATTGTATGAATGTAGGATTATGCTCATTGCCATGTTAATTGTATGAATGTATGATTATGTTATGCTCATTGAATCTTGATGAACAAGTATGTATGATGAAAATGCCTAAGAGATGCTTCCCTAAGAGCACTCTTTATGTTATGAAAAGAAATATGATATGTTATGAAGAAGGAACATGATAGGCTATGATAAGGAACATGATATGTTATGAAAAGAAATATGATATGTTATGAAGAAGGAGCATGATATGTTATTTTACTTTATGCATGGCATGTACCGGACCCTAACAAGGTGCAAGGGATGGGCTCTTATGTGCCCCTAGGTCGACGGTCATAGTACGGACCTAGTACGGTATGGGCTCCTAAGTTGCCCTAGGCCGATGGACATAGTACGGGCATAGGATGGGCTTCTATGTTATGTTGCCCCTAGGTCGACGGACATAGTACGGGCCTAGTAACCTAGTAGGTTCGTGATTAGCTACATCGGTTCTATTTAGGGATGCACTCAATGATGATGATGAATGTGGTACAATGTCGGGCCCAATATGTTGAGATTATAAGTACCTATAAAATATATGTTTTCAAAGAGCATCTTGTATATACCCCTTTCCATGTCTAAGTGATTATGATGTTTATATGAATGCTATGCTTATATGTTCTCCGAGGATTCAAAAAAATATACAATTACACACATACAATCACATACACACATATGGCCATAATAGTTGGATCCTATGTCTGCAACCTAAAAGTTAACCTATGCACATCCTACTATTATTCGACACATATAATATATGAAAAGTGCATAAAAGTAACCGAATCCTAAACACACAAAACCGGAAACCGTGGCTCTAATACCACTTGAAGGGAGGAAACTTCGCTTCCCACTTCAACTCGGTCGCTTGTTTATGGTGATCCCTTCTACGTCCCCGGAAAAAAAAATTATCCTTGACAAGAGGGATTACCCAATCTACCGTTTCATCGTCGTGCTATTCGATTAGAGTGGTCACTTGAACAAACTTGTTGTTCAAGCAACCAATTTCTATTCAAGATTAGCCACGGAATAGATGATGTACTGATCGCCGATTTTTGTGTTTGTATTCGGGGTCCAAGTAAATTTAGCCATAAACAAAACATACAACATGCATATAATTGAAAAAAAATTATAGAGATAATACAAAAGAATATAAACAAGTGTTGTACCTCTCGAACTTCTATTGTATGTCCTTCCTCCTTTTGGACGTCGTGTGGGCGACGATCTTCCAAAAGTCGAAGCCTCCTAGATCACCAATCTTCCTTTCTTTGCTCGCTCCGAACAAAAGGAAGAATAAGAAACAAAACTATCCTCTATCTAGGACCAACCAACAAGCTCCCAACTTGAAGCTGCCGCCGGCCTAAAGAGAGAGGAAGGTGGGCGCCGGCGAAGAGCTCCAAGGAATCACCCTAACCCTTGTTTCCACCGGCCAAGGAGAAGAGAAGGAAGAGCTTTGGACTCCGTCCAAAGAGAGGAGAGGAGAGGATGGGCACCGGCCACCTAAGGAAGAAGAAGGAAAGAAATTTCCTAATTTATGGCCGCCCAACCTCCAAGCTCCTTGCCGCCCAAAACCCTAACCCCTCCTCGCCTCCAATTTCTCTTGCCTCCCACTGTAATCCCTCCTTTTATAGAGTTAGGCTTAAGCCTTATTTTAATCTCAACCGTCGGATCTAGAGATTTAATCTCTACCGTTGGATCTAGAGTTTTGTTTTCCATCATTGGATCTAGGCTTCATGAGGTTTTAATAGGCTACAATAGGGACCATGAGGAGGAGATGGATCTTGGCCACCCAATGGATCAAGCCCACATAAAGTCCGATCCATTAATGATAATTCATTCCACTAGAGGATTATCATTGATCTATCTCACCAACCCCCATAAGGTAATATGGGCTCCATATATTATTTGTACATTTATCTCCCCGTGTTTAAGATCTCGAATGTTCATCGATTAATTAATTTATTGTCAATTAATTAATCAACATCTAACTCCGTGAGTAGTACCACTCAACCTTATCATCATGCCGGACCAAGTCCACCTGTAGGGTTTATATGATGAACCTTATGAGCTCCTAAAGGGGACATCATCATCCTAATAAATAGGACACGGTTCCTCCTATAATCAACGGCACAACATATAAATAATATCATTTCGCAACTTACCGAGCCTATCGATTTACTCTATTAATCTCGCCCATTGGTAAATCAAATAAATGAATACTATGTATATGTGTTGGTTATTATATTAGGATTAATAGCATGTACAATATAATATCTGAGGTCCGATTCGATTATGTAGTCGGCAATAAATCGAATCACCTCTAAGTCGGTCCTGCTCAATACACACAAAGTGTACTAGTACAATTCTATGATCAAGACAAACCAATACCAAATCACACTACCACCATACCAATGGTTTGTCCAAAGCCATCTCAGTTGTGAGCCTTTACTATACTCTACAAGGAGTTGATAACATGATCTACCGTGTGACACTACACACCATGTTATCTACAATGTAATGTATGAGACAATATGCATAACCATAAATATGCAAACAATGATCATGTGATTCTTATTTCAAAAATAAAGATGTTCATACAAAAGATATACTTTTTAGTATACATCCCAACATGGTGACCAAAGGAGGATCGCCGAAGGAGTCGCTGGCGGCGGCAAGGTGGAAGTGGTGGCAAAAACTTGGGCAGCAGCACAAGGGCTGGGCGGCAAGGACTCCCTCCTTGTGTTGGGCGGCAAGAAGCAAGGAGGAGGAGAAGAAGTCCGTGTCAACTCTAAAATAACTCTCTCTCTAGGGTTTCACAAAACCCTTAAGTCGTGTTTTTATAGATAGCATATTCTCCTAACAGTTATTGGATCATAACCAAAACCCATTAACCCGTTCCAATAACTTAAGTTAAAATAAACCAAACTGCATTGGTCTATTTTAAGTTAAAACTAACCGAACCAACTTTGTTTCATTCGTTTAAAACAAACCAAACCACTTTGGTTTATTTTTCCACCATTGGATTACAACCAAACCGATTTGGTTCATTCATCATGTCTTCATAAGACTCGGCCCATCCATGCTTCCGATGCGATTGAAACAATTTGATACTCTCTCTTTGTTTGGTCCCACCAAACCAAGTCTCTCTCGATCTGAGAATCCTATTCTCAAGCTCATTTTAAATCCTTCGGATTATGCTCATTGTGTTTTTGACCAAATAGGTTCCTGGTTTATATTGACCGTCTATAATTAACCATTATTTATAAAACGATCATGAGTGGCACCTAATAGTACATCATGATCCCCAATTAATCAGAAAATCAACTGTTGATCCCAGAACCTTTTTCTGAAACCCTTCAGTAGCTACAATGAATCATGCCTCATCCCCTCACTCATCTTATACCCATTTGGTTCAGGACATGGTCTATTGTGTCAGTCCCCACTAGGCTGACTACGTTACACCTAGCCCAAGTATTTACTTCTTTGCCCTACGGATTCTAGTTATTGCATGTATCTAAGAGTACCATACTCTAAACATGTAATGCTTTAGCCAAAGACTTTAGTAACAATTTGACGAGAGGCCATAGGATATACATCTCCTTGCAAAGAGTGGTGAATCCTCTGTTGGCTATTCAAACACCTTCGGGCACTTCGACTTATGCCCAATAATCCCGGGTCTACATCTCCTCGGAGATGCTTACTTAAGATGTCAAAGCATAAGTCTCCGTAACCAAGATGACTTGAATACCTCAAGTCAAAGGAATATTGCACTTAAACTACAGTAAAGACTTCATTAACATATCTGTATATGTAGAGAATCATATGAAGTCTTACAGCTGGTCACTCTAATGAACTAGTTACCATAACTAGCATCCACGATCAACTCCGGACATTCCAATGTCTCTAGCCAGTGAGAAATAGCTACTTGGATAAATCAAAGAGTACACCTCGTGATAGTCTCAACAGAATTGATGGCGTCCGAATCCATCAATTCATCGACTATGGATAATTCCAATACATCATAATTACACATGTAGAGATACTCACTAGTTGTGATCCAATCACAAATTTTCTCATGCTGTGAATCGTATTGCGGACATTCAGTAATTGAGTTTAAGATCTAATCAAATACATGAAAATATGTACACTCAAATAGTGAATCTTCATTTATTAAATAACTGGTACAATCATAAGGCGATTGCCTTAGGACACCTCTCATATATAACTAAAAGGTATGTGGTGGTGAGTATAAAACTAAGCGATAATATTAAAGATAGTGCATGCATATCATACATCATATGAAGGTCAACAATATATACTCTAAAAATACAATAGATATCCACCAGTATAATTATACCCAATCCATATACCAACTGATCAACTGAACAACAAAAGGTATTGACATACCTAAAGATCTACAATGATACAACTTATACAACCTAAACACATATACCACAATATAACACATATAACATGAAAGAACAATACTACACCTGTAATCAACACACTTCCATACGAACATCTTATAAACAAATCCATCAACGAACCTGGTCCATCCTATACAATATCATGATACTGGTGATAAGCATACCATAGTCCGATCCAACTCATACACTGGTATTCCACACACCACAGTATAGAATATGCAAATAGCATGCAAGATGATGTACAAACATGTGAAACAAGCATAACTCAAACAAATGCAACATCACAACAAGCATATATAGACTATATCTATATATACTGATCTAACACACACACACACACACACACACACACACACACACACACACACCATCATAAATGGCAATGCAAATGCACGCACCACCTCGCTACCACGATCCCGGTGGCCTGGTGGCACAACATGACAACTGTCTCAACTCAATAACTACCACTACTCTCGAGTGGTCGAGTGGCCAGTATGAATAAGTAGCTAGCCATGAAAGCTATACACTACACAATGGGGGTCCCTGTTGTTGCCCACTCCAACTATCACTACCCATGAGTGGTCATATGTCACACACATGACAAACTGCACACGACTCCAACTACCATTATCAATAGTGGTCGAGTGTGGCACAATAGATGATCGACCCTCACACCAGCTACTACTACCATGAATACCCGTGGAGATAGGATGACTGACGACCCTCTCTACGACAAGGGACACCAAGTCGACGAGATGCACGGAAATGTAATGAATGCACAACCCCACACACAACATCTAAAACACACTCTCTATCTCATAGAGAGTCCTGCACAACTAGGAGTCAACCATGCTAAGACCTCTAGTCCATAGTGACACACTATTGACCACCCACACAACCTTTCATAGATACATGATTCCTAACTGACAAAAAACGTAAAGGAATATGACCTGATAATCAACTCCACATTTAAATCATCACCCTTCCCCAGTGATTTATTCTGACGATACAAATCAAGTCTACAATCGTACTCAACTACGTACACATAATTAAGCCTCTATAGGTCCACACACCGTAGCATCTGTAAACCATAACAATGATGAACGTAATGTAAAGATAACAATAAAGCATCTCAAACTTCAAAGACTAAGTATCAAGCAACAGAATATTATGAGTGGAGTCAAGGTAATGGTGTCATCATCAATATAAAATTTCATGCACCAAGATTAAATATCTACCTGACTAGGATAGAAATTACCCACCTGATATGAAACTCGTGGTAATAATCTTCATGCCTGCGGACCTACTTCGTAACTAAGTCATGCACACAACATAACCACCATCAAGTTCCAACACACAACAACAATTAAATCAAATCTTACATCGATGTCGTATCCAATTAATTTACCACATATGAATTAGGGTCTTAATCACACCTCCTACACCACCCCGACTAGCTCACCTCTAGTACAACATATTGAATCCCACTTTAACACCCTAACCACATCCAAATTCATGTACATCACCATTCCAAATCAATTCATCTTCTAACCATACCATTCATGGCCAATTCACACCAACTTAGTTCCCTCTATTGAACTCACAGCTTATCCACACAAATTGCATTAATCCCATTCGCACCAGCTCACACCCAGACCGATCACAACCCCACAATGGGGCATAAATAGACCATCACAAATAGAATATCTCCAATTGCACCATACATCACCATATCTCCTAGATTCATTTACCCAACAAGTAGCATAAAGATAATTGAACTCACCCTTCAATCACTCAGTCAAAAACAACTTAGATTCACACCAAACAGGGGAAACAATCAGCGATACCCCACTATAAAATAGATAATCTCAATCACGGCTATGAACCGAGACAACTCACACTCAACATCACAATTAAAAGACCTTCCAAGGAATTTATCTCACACACAACAACAATCGATTTCTCCACCAAGATCGCGATGTAATCCACCCTTCCCCTGTTAGTAATATATGAGAGATGTCCTAAGGCAATCGCCTTATGTATGAACCATTTATATGATAAATGAAGATTCACTATTTGAGTATACATGTTTTATGTATTTGATTGGATCTTAAACTCATTTATTGAAAGCCCACGATACGATTCACATGATGAGAGAATTTGTGATTGGATCACAACTAGTGAGTATCTCTACATGTGTAATTGTGATGTATCGGAATTATCCTAGTCGATGAATTGATGGATTTGGACACCATCAATTCACGAGACTAGCACGCAGGTATACTCCTTGGTGTATCCAAGCGGTGATTCTCACCGGTGGAGACATAGTGATGTCCGGAGTTAATCGTGGATGCTAGTTATGGTAACTAGTTCATTGGAGTGACCAGCCGTAAGACTTCATATGGTTCTCTGCATATATAGATATGTCAATGAAGTTCTTACTATGGCTTAAGTGCAATGTTCCTTTGACTTGCGGTATTCAAGTCATCTTAATCATGGAGACTTATGCTTTGACATCTTAAGCAAACATCTCTAAGGAGATGTGGACCCGGGATGATTGGGTATAAGTCGAAGTGATCGAAGGTGTTTGAATAGCCTATAAAGGATTCACCACTTCTTGCGAGGAGATGTATACCCATGGCCTCTCGTCGGATTGTTACTAAAGTCTTTGGCCAAAGCATTACATGTTTAGAGTAAGGTACTCTTCGATACATGTGGAGTAACTAGAATCCGTAGGACGAGGAAATGATACTTGGGCTAGGAGTGACGTAGTCAGCCTAGTGGGGACTGACACAATAGACCATGTCCTGAACCAAGTGGGTATAAGATGAGTGAAGGGAATGGGGCACGATTCATTCGAGCTACTGAAGGGTTTCAGAAATAGTTCTTGATCAACCGTTGATCTTTTCGGTTAATTGGGGATCATGATGTACTACTAGGTGCCACTCATGATCGTTCTATAATTAATGGTTAATTATAGACGGCCAACATAAACCGAGAACCTATTTGGTCACACGACAACGAGTGTAATCCAAAGGATTTAAACGAGCTTGAGAATGGGATTCTCAGACCGAGAGAAACTATGTTTGGTTGGACCAAACATAAAGCGAGCATGAAATTGTTTCAGTCGCAATGGAAGCGTGGATGGGCCGTGTCTTATGAAGACATAATGGATGGACCAAAATGGTTTGGTTCTAATCCAATGGATGAGAATAAACCAAAGGGTTTGGTTTATATTAAACGAATGAACCAAAGGTTGGTTCGGTTCGTTTTAACTTAAAATAAACCATCATGGTTTGGTTTATTTTAACTTATCTTAATGGAGCGGGTTAACGGGCTTTATGGATATGATCCATTAACCATTAAGAGAATTAGTTCTCTATAAAATAGGGCTTAAACCCTAATCCAAAAACCCTAATCAAGTTGTTGCCGCCCAACATAGAGTTGCCGCCCACCCCTTGTTGGTGAATTCGGCGCCCAACCCTAAGTGCCGCCGCCCAGCCTTTGTGCCGCCGTCCAAGTCATTGCCGGCGACCAAGCTTCAGCCGGTGAACACTCCGGCGACCCTCCGGTGATCCCCTATAGGTTTGGCATCAAGGTGAGGCTTTTCTTTCCTTGGTTGGCCGGCGCCTATATCCTCCACCAAGCTGTCCAGTTTTCTGGACAGCTTCTCCTCCTCTCGTCGGAGCGTCGTTTGGACGACGGTTAGTGCTCCGACAGTGGCTAACTTACCGGGGATTTGATCTCCGGTAATCCTCTGAGGTGGGGGACGAAGGATTCGTCAAACGGTTGACGAATACCTCTCCGGAGAAGCGAGTTTTGAGAACTCGTTTTAGGATCCGAATTTGGATTCGGATCGTGATCATCTCTCGATCACGTCGTCTTCAACACGAGGCTAGTAACCCGTACGAAGACGAAGCTCGTGACTTAGCGAAGTCATCCCGAGGAGCTCGGCGTGGATACGGATAGAGACGATTCTTACGAGGATCGTTCCGGTTGATGTCGTTCCCGCTACACGTCATACGAAAGGTATAACGTAGATAATTTTCTTTTATTGCAAATTTTAATTTACGGTTATGTCTACACTTGTTGTAATAGCATACGTGTGTTGTGTGTGTTGTAATAAATATAGATTTATTATTTTAATTGCTTCCGCTGTGCTCATGTTTACGAAACATGATCGAACACACACACGCCGCGGTGCCGGAAACCCAACAGTGGTATCAGAGCCCAGGTTGTGTTTCGACATAATCGTAAAAATGGTTTTGCGATAGTCATAATGTATTTCTGGAAATTTTCTAAATTTTGGAAATTTAGAAGTATTTATGGAAATTTTTCAATTTTGGAAAGTCTAGAAGTATTTATGGAAATCTTCCACTTTTGGAAAGTTGGAAGTATTTATGGAAATTGATATTTTCCATAAATAAAATATTTGATTAGATTCTGGAAATTTGTTTCCTAATTTAATCATGATTTGATTTGGGAAATCAAATCTTAAAATATTTTATTTCCATAAGTAGTTTTAAAGATTTAGGAAATTGGTTTCCTAAATAGATTTTCCTTAATCAAATAATTCTATGAATAAAATATGTGATTAGATTTGGAAATTTGATTCCTAATTTAATTATGATTTGATTTGGAGAATCAAATCTTAAACATATTTTATTTCCATAAATAGTTATGACAAATAAGGAAATTATGTACATGACATAATTGTATGCCATGTAATTGCATTAGATGCATAACATTATGCCATGCGTGTCGTGACATGTAGATGTATGCCATGTATGCCATGCCATGTAGATAATAGTTATTTGCATGGAAAGAGGATGAGACATAAAACCCTAACTCAATATTAAAGCCTACACCTTCCATTAATATGGTTAGAACCAGAGTTCTGTTTCTTGTTTGGGTTGTTGGACTCACTCCAAGCCCCTCAAACTCAACATGTTCAAATCATTGGAATAGTTTAACTCTAATATGGTAAGAGTCGAGGTCAATCGTTAGTTTGGGTTGTTGGACTCACTCCAAGCTAATTGGTTGAATGCGCCTAACCATATTAAAACTATTTCGCGATTAATGGGTCGGCTTTAACTGGGAGCAACGAGTTGTTGGACGCACTCCAAGGTCGATCTGAAGAGAGGTGAAGTACGCACCTAAGCATATGATGCATACTTGTTAATGTGTTAACAACCCAATGTATGTGTAAACATTCAATTAGTTGATAGCACATTGTGATAGTTACATATACATGATATGTAATCGGTATACTTGATACCCACCATCATAGCTAAGAATGGCTTGTTGGACTCACTCCAAGGTTGTTCTTATCTATGATGGATATCAGCCCATTCGGAGATGGACCTACGATCTCTCGAAGTGATTTTAAGGGTTTTTGAAATTCAAAAAATGAATGGGATTCATAAATGTATATTGATGCATTTTAAAATCATTTTCTCATATATGCTCGTTTTGTATTTCTAGGTCAATAAATTGATCATGACGTCTTTGAATTTGCGCACTATTTTGGATTCGAACAAACTGACTGGGCCTAACTTCCTGGACTGGCTTAGAAACCTGAGAATTGTTCTCAAGGCGGAAAAGCTTGCATATGTCCTTGAAGAGCCTCTTCCTGACCGTCCTAAGGACGATGCAACTCCAGACCAAATGTTGGTCTATCAGAAACATGTGGCAGATTCTGAGCTGGCGAGTTGCATCATGCTAGCGGCGATGGTACCTGAGCTGCAAAAGCAGCATGATCATATGGATGCTAATACTATGGTCTTCCATCTTCATGAGCTGTTCGATGAGCAAGCGAGATCCGAAAGGTTCGAGGTCTCTAGGCTCCTCTTCACTACGAAGATGCAAGAAGGTTCGTCTGTAGTGTAGTTTGTGCTAAAGATGAACAGGTACATCGAGCGACTAGCTACCCTCGGTTTTGTGATGGATCATGAGTTAAGTATTGACTTAGTGCATTGTTTGCCCAAGAGCTTCTCGCAATTTGTGATGAACTATCGGATGAACAAATTGGAATCCACCATTCTCGAGCTCCTTAATATGCTGAAGACTGTGGAGCCTTCTGTAAAGCATGAGGAGAAGGCGGTTCTGTTAGTTGATTCCTCAAAGAAAGGTTCTAAGAGGAAGGCAAAAGAACAGAAGAAAGGAAAGAAAAAGGCAAAGAAGGCGGAACCAGCGCAAAAGGGCACTTGCCATCACTGTGGCAAGGAAGGCCACTGGCGAAGAAACTGCAAGATTTATCTTGAGTCCATGAAGAAGAAGAAGGCATCCGATGCCCCATCCTCTTCAGGTATCTTCGTTATTGATTGTCATTCTATTTCCTTAGACACTTGGGTATTGGATACTGGGTGTAGCTCACATATATGTAATGACATACAGGGGCTAAGGAATAGAAGAAGACTTGTCAGAGGGGAGTCAAATTTGCGAGTTGGCAATGGAGCAAAGGTTGCTGCGGTCGCCATCGGAACTTATTTGCTGAAGCTCCCTAGTGGACTAGTCTTGTAACTGGACAATTGCTATTATGTTCCTTCTCTAATAAAGAACATTGTTTCTATTTCCTGCTTAAATAGAAATGGTTTCCATTTAACGTTTAGTAACAATTGTTGTTATATAACTTTGAATGGCGTACTTTATGGAACTGGAACTTTGAGTAATGGCATTTATACGTTGGACGTATCCAGTGACATTTTCAATATCGAAGCGAGCAACACGCGTGCTCGAAAGGATAATCACATAGACTCCTATATGTGGCATTGTCGTCTTGGCCATATAAGCAAGAAACGCATGTCCGAATTACACCGATGTGGAATTCTGGAATCGTTTGAATTGGATTCATACGATACATGCGAATCATGCTTAAAAGGCAAGATGACTAAGTTACCTTTTACTGGAAAAGGTGAACGAGTGGGAGAGTTACTAGGTCTAGTACATACTGATGTATGTGGACCTATGTCAACTCAAGCTTTAGGAGGCTATAGCTACTTCATTACCTTCACCGATGATCACTCACGGTTTGGGTATGTGTTCTTGATGAAACACAAGTCTGAAGCCTTTGAAAGGTTCAAAGAATTCAGAAATGAAGTAGAGAAACAACATGACAAAAGTATTAAAATACTTCGATCGGATCGAGGTGGTGAATACTTAAGTCAAGAGTTTCTTGATTATCTAAGAGACAATGGCATATTGTCTCAATGGACTCCGCCCTATACACCACAGCATAATGGTGTATCTGAGAGGCGTAATCGGACCTTGTTGGACATGGTCAGGTCAATGATGAATCATGCGACTCTTCCCAAGTCCTTTTGGGGTTATGCACTTCAGACAGCTGTTTACTTGTTAAACAGAGTCTCGACCAAGGTAGTCTCTACTACTCCATATGAGATATGGGCTAGTAAGAAACCTCATGTATCTTACTTGAAGATATGGGGTTGTCCTGCTTATGTGAAGCGGACTGTATCAGACAAATGGATGCTAAATCTGATAAATGTCTATTTATTGGATACCCTAAGGAAACAAGGGGTTACCAATTCTATCATCCTGTGGAACAAAAGGTGTTTGTTTCAAGGCATGCTGTGTTTCTAGAGAAAGAGTTTCTCTTGCAAGAAAACAGTGGGAGTGTCATCGAGCTTGAGGAGGCTCGAGAGACTCAAATAGACATTGATGAGATACCTGGTGAAGCACAACAGCCGACAACTCATAGTGATGAGCAATCGGCTGGACCTATTGTAACACCACATCTTCGTAGATCTGTTAGAACACGCAACATTCCCGAGAGATATGGATTTCTCGTAAGTGAATCGAACGACGTGTTACTCATTGATGATCAGGAGGCTACCAGTTATGAAGAAGTGCTGACAAGTTCAGAAAGGGATAAGTGGCTTGGTGCCATGAAGTCGGAAATGGATTTCATGTATGAAAACCAAGTTTGGAACTTGGTTGACCCACCTGAAGGGATAAAGCCTATAGGGTGCAAGTGGGTTTTCAAGAAGAAAACCGACATGGATGGTAATGTGATTACCTATAAGGCTAGATTGGTGGCGAAAGGATATCGTCAAAAACAAGGTGTTGATTATGACGAAACCTATTACTTTGTAGCTATGCTTAAATCCATTCGGATGCTCCTGTCCATAGCGGCTCATTATGATTATGAGATATGGCAGATGGATGTGAAAACAGCTTTCCTTAATGGAAACCTGCTCGAGGACGTGTATATGATACAGCCTGAGGGTTTCACATCGGTTGATAAAACCAAGGTATGCAAATTTTGACGATCCATTTATGGATTGAAGCAAGCATCCAGGAGCTGGAATATCCGTTTTGATGAGACGATCAAAAAGTTTGATTTCTCACAAAATCCAGACGAACCTTGTGTGTACAAGAAGGTTAGTGGGAGTGCAGTCGTATTCCTAGTATTGTATGTCGATGACATATTACTTATAGGAAATGATGTCAGTTAAGGTTTGGTTATCCAAGACATTCTCCATGAAAGACCTGGGAGAAGCAACCTACATCCTCGGGATTAAGATCTATAGAGATAGATCGAAATGGTTGCTTGGTCTTTCGCAGTCTACATATATAGACCGAGTGCTAAAGAGGTTTAGCATGTCGGAATCCAAGAAAGGTTTCTTACCCATCAGGCATGGGGTACACCTTTCGAAGTCTATGTGTCCGCGCACAGAAGACGAGAGGATTTGCATGAGTAAGATTCCCTATGCATCCGCAATAGGATCTATCATGTATGCTATGTTATGTACGAGGCCCGATGTATCGTACGCTCTGAGTGTCACGAGCAGATACCAATCCGATCCAGGAATGGATCATTGGGCGGCTGTTAAGACGATCCTTAAGTACTTGAGAAGAACTAAGGATGTGTTCCTAATATATGGAGAAGGGGACATGGTGATACGCGGGTATACGGATGCCAGCTTCCAGACAGACAAGGATGATTCCAGGTCTCAGTCTGGATACGTGTTCACCTTGAATGGGGGCGCAGTGAGTTGGAAAAGTTCCAAACAAGAGACTGTAGCGGATTCTACCACTGAGGCAGAATATATTGCAGCTTCGGAAGCAGCAAAGGAAGCGGTTTGGATCAAGAAGTTCGTTCATGAACTTGGTGTGATTCCGGCCATTGTTGAAGCAATACCGGTCTACTGCGACAACAATGGAGCAATTGCACAGGCGAAAGAGCCAAGGTCTCATCAACGATCCAAACATGTGCTTCGCCGCTATCATCTTATCAGAGAGATCATCAGTAGGAACGAAATACAAATCGAGAAAATTCCCACTGAAAGGAACTTAGCGGATCCTTTGACTAAAGCATTACCTCAAAGTAAGTTTGAGGGTCATGTTAGAGCTTATGGTATTGGATACCGTAGCGATTGGCATTAGGCCAAGTGGGAGTCTGTTAGTAATATATGAGAGATATCCTAAGGCAATCGCCTTATGTATGAACCATTTATATGATAAATGAAGATTCACTATTTGAGTATACATGTTTTATGTATTTGATTGGATCTTAAACTCATTTACTGAATGTCCACGATACGATTCACAGCATGAGGGAATTTGTGATTGGATCACAACTAGTGAGTATCTCTACATGTGTAATTGTGATGTATCGGAATTATCCCTAGTCGATGAATTGATGGATTTGGACACCATCAATTCTGTCGAGACTAGCACGAGGTATACTCCTTGGTGTATCAAGCGGTGATTCTCAGGTGGAGACATAGTGATGTCCGAGGAGTTAATCGTGGATGCTAGTTATGGTAACTAGTTCATTGGAGTGACCACCGTAAGACTTCATATGGTTCTCTGCATATATAGATATGTCAATGAAGTTCTTCTGTGGCTTAAGTGCGATGTTCCTTTGACTTGCGGTATTCAAGTCATCTTGATCATGGAGACTTATGCTTTGACATCTTAAGCAAACATCTCTAAGGAGATGTGGACCCGGGATGATTGGGTATAAGTCAAGTGATTGAAGGTGTTTGAATAGCCTATAAAGGATTCACCACTCCTTGCAGGAGATGTATACCCATGGCCTCTCGTCGGATTGTTACTAAAGTCTTTGGCCAAAGCATTACATGTTTAGAGTAAGGTACTCTTCGATACATGTGGAGTAACTAGAATCCGTAGGACGAGGAAATGATACTTGGGCTAGGTGTGACGTAGTCAGCCTAGTGGGGACTGACACAATAGACCATGTCCTCAACCAAGTGGGTATAAGATGAGTGAAGGGAATGGGGCACGATTCATTCGATTCATCTTGAAGGGTTTGTAAATAGTTCTGGATCAGCCGTTGATCTTTTCGGTTAATTGGGGATCATGATGTACTACTAGGTGCCACTCATGATCGTTCTATAATTAATGGTTAATTATAGACGGCCAACATAAATCGAGAACCTATTTGGTCACACGCACAACGAGTGTAATCCAAAGGATTTAAAACGAGCTTGAGAATGAGATTCTCAGACCGAGAGAAACTATGTTTGGTTGGACCAAACATAAAGTGAGCATGAAATTGTTTCAGTCGCAATGGAAGCGTGGATGGGCCGTGTCTTATGAAGACATAATGGATGGACCAAAATGGTTTGGTTCTAATCCAATGGATGAGAATAAATCAAAGGGTTTGGTTTATATTAAACGAATGAACCAAAGGTTGGTTCGGTTCGTTTTAACTTAAAATAAACCATCATGGTTTGGTTTATTTTAACTTATCTTAATGGAGCGGGTTAACGGGCTTTATGGATATGATCCATTAACCATTAAGAGAATTAGTTCTCTATAAAATAGGGCTTAAACCCTAATCCAAAAACCCTAATCAAGTTGTTGCCGCCCAACATAGAGTTGCCGCCCACCCCTTGTTGGTGAATTCGGCGCCCAACCCTATGTGCCGCCGCCCAGCCTTTGTGCCGCCGTCCAAGTCATTGCCGGCGACCAAGCTTCAGCCGGTGAACACTCTAGCGACCCTCCGGTGATCCCCTATAGGTTTGGCATCAAGGTGAGGCTTTTCTTTCCTTGGTTGGCCGGCGCCTATATCCTCCACCAAGCTGTCCAGTTTTCTGGACAGCTTCTCCTCCTCTCGTCGGAGCGTCGTTTGGGCGACGGTTAGTGCTCCGACAGTGGCTAACTTACCGGGGATTTGATCTCCGGTAATCCTCTGAGGTGGAGGACGAAGGATTCGTCAATTGGTTGACGAATACCTCTCCGGAGAAGCGAGTTTTGAGAACTCGTTTTAGGATCCGAATTTGGATTCGGATCGTGATCATCTCTCGATCACGTCGTCTTCAACACGAGGCTAGTAACCCGTACGAAGACGAAGCTCGTGGCTTGGCGAAGTCATCCCGAGGAGCTCGGCGTGGATACGGATAGAGACGATTCTTACGAGGATCGTTCCGGTTGATGCCGTTCCCGCTACACGTCTACGAAAGGTATAACGTAGATAATTTTCTTTTATTGCAAATTTTAATTTACGGTTATGTCTACACTTGTTGTAATAGCATGCGTGTGTTGTGTGTGTTGTAATAAATATAGATTTATTATTTTTAATTGCTTCCGCTGTGCTCATGTTTATGAAACATGATCGAACACACACACGCCGCGGTGCCGGAAACCCAACATCCCCAATCCAATCTACTCACAGCAACTAGCTCATACAACCTGCTCCCAATCATTGTTGCCGGTCACCACCAAGATCTGAACTACAAGTGAAAAAGAATGCGATTGAAGATGGATCTCATTCGAGATCAAAAAAGAACAGCATCAACTCACCTAGCTACAACATCAATCGGCTAGAGGCAGCTCACAATCAAGAAGAAACAAAGTCACGGTCGGTCCCCTGCTCCAAATGAGCACTCACCCGGATCATGCCCGGTGGAGCTATAATCGCGATCTTCCTCAAGCTAGATCTCCCAGAGAGAGTGATGGCGATGGCATTTGAAAAGAAGAGCTGGAGAGGAGATCGGAAATCACGAAGGGAAGAAATCGGAGAAGGATGAAAGAAAAACCCTAGTTGGGAAAACGCTCTGGAAAAATGGCGGTGAGGAAATGAAGAAACTGACGAAAATGGATCGGCTTTAAGAAAAGAAATGGGTCCATTTTATAAGCTTTAAACCTAGGTAGGTTTAATTTAATCCCTAACCATCCCTCATTAATCTAATTAACCCTATAATAAGTTCTATAATTAAAAAATCATAGAGATATTATTCTATAGCAATTTATTTGTGGTATTTTACAGCTATTGGCCTTGGAGTAGCAACCCAGCAAGGGTTGTAAACCAACTAAAAATCTTCTTGTCACATTTTATATTTCTGCTACAATTACTTTTTTATTTTAAACTCTAAAAGAAAATTTTTATAACTTTCGAGATTCACCGCCTCTCTCGGAACACTACGATCCCACATTTGGTATCAGAGCGGGGACACATTAATTTTGCTGCAATCTCCAAGAGAGCGAATAATTTTTTTTTTAATTTTATGATTCATATCTTAGATTAATTTTTTAGTTTAAATCTTTTCTTTTGCACAAGAATAAATGTTCTAATATTTGTCTATCTTCCTTTAGTATAAGTTCAATTTTTGCACTAGTATAATCTTGCTCCTTTTTGTAACTCTAGAAATATATTTGAAAAATAAAAAAAAAACTATAATTTTTTATTAAATTTTGTCTCATTTATAGGGTTTTAGCACCGCCCACCCTCCTCTTTTTAATGGAGTGGACTTTAGTTACTGGAAGAGGTGGATGGTGTGGTTTCTTAAAACTGATATTGATATATGGTTTAGCATTAGAAAAGGCTTCATTGCTCTGGTCAATAACTCGGGAGAGTTATTAGATCTGAAAAATTGGACCGCCAATATAAAGGAAAAGGCCCAAGTCGATTATAAGGCATTAAACACCTTGCAATGCGGGCTCACAAAAGAGGAACTAGATCAAGTTGGATTGTTCAAAAATTCAAAAGAATTATGGGATAAATTAATTTTATTGCATGAACAGGCTAACTTGAGTCAACCTGAGGATGATATAGTTTTGATGGTAGGAATGAATAATAAAGGAAATAAATCCAAACTGAGAAAAAAAAGGGAAAAAACATCTAAGGTAACCTTGGACAAGTCATCATCGAAAGAGTCGGATGTGGAAATATCAAAGACATGCTTCGTAGCGCTCATGGCAAACGATGAGTTCGAAGCTGAATCAAGACATGAATCTGAGTCTGAGTCTGATACAAGCCACGCATCCACTCCATTTCTGAAGGTTCACACAAGGTAACATCTCCCCTAGAAGATAAATTATATAACATTATTACATGGTAGGAAACGAGCCAATTCCAAGAATTGAGTCAACTCGCTTCTCAAGGAAATCCAAGTACTTAAGGAGCAAGTCAACTCAAAGACTTTGACTTGCCAAATTGAGGATAGAGACTCAACTACAGTTGAAAAGCTTGAGGAAGAGAACTCGGTCCTAAAAAGGAAAGTAGAAGATCTCACCGGATTGTCGGAAAGGTTCACTTCGGGCTCCAAGTATCTCAACATGATACTTGGGTCTCAACAAATCGTGTACAATAAGTTCAGACTCGGATATAAGACTAAGGACACAAATAGATCATACATGTCCTTGTGTAATAGAAATGCTAAGGGTTGAGCCCACGCATGGGTTCCTAAGTCTATCTTAGTCAATCAAATTGGACTAAACCAATTTTAGGTTCCCAAGAGTCAAGTTCACTTAGTGAACAAAACTCAACTAAGTTATCACTTAGGGGGAGCTAACACTTTGCTTGTTTCTTGAATAAGTTAAACTCTTGCATGTTTAGTTTACTTTACTTGATTAATTTAGAATGGACTAGATAGGAAACAAAGTAGGTTAAACTTTAAAAACCTAGTACTAAGATGAAGTGAACTGATAGTAAGTTAGAGAATATCTTCAAAGTGCATATCTAGGAAGTGATCAACCTGATATCCAAAGAAGGTCATATGCCTTGCCACGACCTAGTGCACTAAGTTGAGTGGAACTGACCGAAGCTAACTCACTAAGTCTTTAGCTAGTTAAACCAAAGCTTAGTCCAAAGTGAGTCAAGTATTTTATTCCTTCATTGACTTTGTCTTAGAAAGTGGTCCACCTGATATACAAGAAGGTCATATACCTCGCCACTACCTGGAAGTCAACTTTGGAAAAACCCTACTTGATTAGCTCAATCTAAACTTGAATCTAACATAAGTTTAAAAACTTTGAAATTTTTTCATTAAAGTTAATCAAGATAAAAATGATTCCTCAACTCACAAAACTTATAGGATTAACGTGTATTGAAAATCTAGATTGGGAGAGGTGATTAAGCTCAATTTAACTCAACTCAACTAAATTTAATCAAATTAACTTTGATCAAATAAATCCAACTTAATTAACTTAACTCAAATTAATCAACTCAACTCAAATTAATCAACTCAAATCAAATCAACTTAACCAAACCAAATAAACTCAACTCAATCAAATTAACTGAATCAAATTAACACAACTCAACCTAATCAATTCAATTATAGCCAACTCAACTTAATCAATTCAATTCTAGCCAACTCAACATAATCAATTCAATTCTAAACAACTCAACTTAACTCAATGCTAATTCAACTCTACTTTACTCAATTATAATTCATCTCTACTTAACTCAATTCAACCCTAATCATTTTAAACCTTAATTCAACTCTAACCCAACACTAATCAACTCAACTCTAATGAACTTAATCCTAAGTAAATCAGTATAATTCAAAGAGGAAGTTAATTTAGCATTATTCAAACATTCATGTATTCAATATATCTTTTAGGATCCATGTTTGGAAAGTATTTAAGTAAGATTACATTTTTATCATACATACATACATGATTAAGGGACATAAGCATGAAATTAAAGGGAGTGAAAATATTTTTGAAAAACTAATTTTGAAAAGCATCATTCTAAGGGGAGATCAAGAATTTAGGAGGAGCCTAAAAGATTTGTAAGAAATGTTCTTAAAGGGGAAAGAGATATTTAAAGAGTTGAAAAATAACTCAACTGATTTACTTGAACTTAATAAATTGGACTTATCAATAAAAGTACTGCTTAGTTACTTGATACTCAAACAACTTCCTTTCTATGTAACTTAGCATTATCTAAATTTGGAAAGCTAGGTCTAAACTTAAATCTAAACAAATCATGATAGGATCTATGTTTAGAATCTTTAATGAGAAACTATCTTGAACATTATTTTGTAAAATATATAAAATATATTTTAATATGGATTATTTTCAAACTAATGAAAAAGTGAACAACTTCTTAGAAGACTAATTTCAAGTTTAAAATGCACAAGAAGTACTACATAGGTTTTGATGTATGGGGGAATTTATGAAATTCAAAAGTTTGTTGAAAGAATATGCTAAGGGGGAGTTTTGATAGTTTTGAAAAGACCTCAAAATGTCTTAAAAGTCTAAAGATAAAATCAAAATTTTATGAATAGAAATTCATGCTTGGACATCTCTTATCTCATTTGCATTACCTTAAAATTTGAAAATTTAAATGCCTAAATTTAGGAGAAGTTTTGAAAATTCAAATTTATTAAAGCTTGAATTAAGGGGGAGCCTTGAATGTTTTCAAATATTTTAACTTTATTTAAGGGGAAGTTTTAAATATTTTCAAAAACTCTAGCTTTTATTGAGTGGGAAGAAAATTTTGAATGTTTAGGTTATTTAAAAATTTGAGATTTTTAATACTTGTTTTAATAAAAAAACTATTTTGAAACACTTAAGTACTTTTGAAAAACTTGAGGGGGAGTGTTGATAAAGTAAAATAATTTTTGAAAATAGTGTTTTGAAAAATCCTTGAATTAAGGGAGAGAAAATTTTAGAAATCTTCTTATACTTTATAATTTCGAAACACTTATATACTTTGAAAAAGCAAATTTTCAAAAGATTAAGTTAATAATCTTATATGAGTTAGCTTATTTTGAAAATCCTAAGAGTGTTGAAAAGCTTAAGTACTTTGAAAATATTAGTTATATTGAAATGCTTAAGTACTTTGAAATGTTTATGAGGTAAAATATTTGAGTAACTTTCATATATTTATTCCTTATTTTGAAAGCTAATACTTTCAACTCACTTATTGACTAATGAAATTCTCAAACCTAGAATTTTGGCATTTGAGAAATAGTAGTATTTTGATGTATACCAAGGGGGAGAGAGAGATTTTTAAGTTAGTATTTAAAGGAAACATTTACATTTCATGCATATGAGCATTTCATACATATGAACTTAAATGTTACATCATGCATTTGAACCTAAAGGTTATATATTTAGCTTGATGCATTACTTTTATATGTTGAATTTGATACACTTCAATTTGAATCTCCTATCTTTAACTGATGTGTTGTTATACATCAAAAATGGGGAGATTGCTGATGCAGGGAGCTTCACTCCTTAGTTTTGATGTATGAACCATAAGTTAAAGTTAGGATTTACTTGTGTTTTGATATAAGTGTTAAGTGTATAGGCTTAAGAGGAAACCCCTAGTAGGTCAAGCAGATCGGATACTAGGCAAAGCATGGAAAGTCCTAGTAGGTTGTATTAATCGGATACTAGGTAGAAGTCTTGACAGATCAGGAGGATCGAACACTAAGCATGAAGTCCAGATGGATTGAGTGGATCGAACATCTAGCATGAAGACTGATTGGGTCAGGAGATCGGACAATCGACATGAAGACCAGCTAGGTTAGGGAGACCAAACAATCGACAGAAGTCTTGGTGGGTTAGATCGGATGTCAACCATGGTAAGTCTAGTTGGGTAGTCGGTAGGTAAGCCTGGAGTGAAGAGGTGAGGTCGAGTCCTTAAGTAGGGACTGTCACGCCCCGAGAGTATGCCGAGTCGAAAAGAAAATGGACGGAACCTCCCCTATACGTGGCGATATATCCTGTTTATACAAGCCTTTCGACCACAACAACAATAACATATACAAATGTAAACATAACAACATAATAAAGCACAGCGGAACTAACACAATGACATCACAACCCACACACCATGCATACTAGTATGACTAACACCAAATTAAGAAAATGTCGTAACAAAGCTAGAAAGAACGGTACAATAACAATAGTGTCCAACACTACAAATCATCATATAAAACCAAATCCATAACGAAACACCTATGATAAACCCAAAAGCTTGGACCTTCAGAGTTGAGATGACACGATGCCAACCAATGATGCTCCAAGCCATCACGAAGACTTCTACCTGTTACCTGGGCGACAAAAAAACAGGGTCTATAGTGGTTAGTATAACTCAGTGGTAATTTGAGAGAACATGTATATATCAAATATCACATGTAATTCAACAATATAACCTACAGGTACATCAGGTATACACCAGTATAGTATATAAATACACGCGTATACTTTCTAAACAAATGAACAATGCAAAGTGCAGACATACTTGAAAGTCTGCTATGCTATATATATCCAACCTGAGCATATATCCACAATATACAACATGAAGAGTGATACTACCTCATACTATATCATGATACGGGTCAAAGGTATCAAATAGACCGACCAACAAGTATACAGATATTCGACACCCAACCATATAGAAAATGCAATAGCATGTATGAATATGTACAAACAAATGCAGCAAGCATTGTATAAACAAATGCAACATCATAGTAAACATACATATAGACTACATCTATATATATACTAATCACAATCATTCATATATATATATATATATATATATATATATATATGGCAATATGCAAGACGCCATAAGACATGGCAATGCAGCATTCATGGTCATGCCTGCGCACCCCTACTTACTACCACGACCCCAGTGTGGCATAGGTGGCACAATATGACAACTGTCCCAATTCAACACCAACCACTGCTCTCGAGTGGTCGAGTGGGCAGTATGAACAAGTAACATATAAGCGTAAAGAGCTAGCTACATAACGGGGGTCCCTTTTGCTGGCCTCTCCAACTGACACTACCCATGAGTGGTTGAGTGCCACGAACGCAAGACAACTGCACGCAACTCCAACTACCACCATCTATAGTGGTAGTGTGCAGCACAACAAATGCTCTGCCCTCACACTAGTTACTCCTCCAGGCAGCTGGGTTTTTTCAAGCCGTAAAACCGCTTTTGCATTGTATGAAAACCCTAAGCCCCGACCACGGATCCGTGCAAAGATGTATTAAAACAAAAACATGTATGCGCTTATATAAAACCCTAGATCTACCTTAGATTTATATGATAAGGATGTTACCCTCGATGGGACACCCTTCGCAAATCCCACTCGTCCAAAACGTTCACCGGAACTTAAGAGCGTCAAGTGCACACTCCTCTATTGGTATCCACACAAGCAAAAGGTGGAGAAAAGCAATCTTGAGTGTGCTAGCACTCCTTAGATGCTCGGCAAGATGAGGAAGGAGAGAGGGAGAGCTTGAGGGAAGTTGATCCAAGGAAGAAGATGAAGTTGTGTGTAACTCACCAAATGAATTCAACCATCAAAACTCCTAAAGTGGCCGGCCACTTCAAGGCTTGGGAGGTTACATGCATGCATGTAACTCCCATGGCTCTTGGTCTCCCTCATGAGGTGGCACCACATGATAAGTCAATGATGATGTGGAGCATCATCATTGGCCGGCCATGCCAAGTCATCATCATGACATGGCATTTGGTCAAGTCAAACTTGACCTTTCATCTTCCCTCTCAAGTCAAGTCAAACTTGACCTCTAATCTCCCATGGTTGATCAAATCTAACCACTTGACTCAAGTCAATTTAATTTAATGAATCTCTATTCATTAATTTAAATTGATTTGATGAATCAAATCTAAATTAGACTCATTCAACACTTGAATCAACTTGAGTCTAACTCAAGTAGTCTAATTTGGATTACTCTTAATCCAATTTGGTTCATCCCATGAACCTAATCCTCATGGTTCATCATATGAACCTAATCTCCATCAAGTTGCCCTTATGTGTGTGACCCTATAGGTTCTTGTAACGTTGGCAATGTCACTAAACCGATTTAGGAACATAAGCAATGAGCGGTATCTAGCAACACATCATTGCTACCCAAGTTACAACAATGGTGAGCTCCAACATCACCTTTGTGACTACTAATTGTGACTCTCACAATATATGACAATATCCCTCTATCCTTGACATCTAGATTGACCAATTGAGGAATAGACCGTGTCATCCTCGGTACAATCTATATCTTGAACTCCAAGTAGACTCACTCTAATCAAGTGAGCTCAATATCTCATATTGACTCATTTGGGCATGATCATGCACTTCGTGGGCTCACTCTATCAAGAATATCGATGTCACCCCCGTCATATAGGAGGGATAGATCCCATCTACATCACCCACATCCCTCCGCATAATTTGTTACATACCCAGTAATCGCATTTATAGTCCACCCATTTACTGGTGACATTTGACGAAGCCAAAGTATGCAACTCCTTATGTAGGGAACCATGGTGACTTTAGGTCTAAGGACTAATAGTCATACTAATAACCACATGAGAAAGTATATGACACTCATATAACAATCCATGATACTTTCTCATGGTGGGTCATTCAGTATACATTCTCCAATGCATACCCATGTGTCAACTTGATATCTCATATCCATGACTTGTGAGATCAAGTTATCGTGTTGACCTACATGCTAGTCTCTACACATTAACATTGTCCCTGAATGTTAATACTCGACTAGGAATGATTAAGAGTAGTGTTCTCTATATCATCTCATTATCGATTCAACCAATCGATTGATATAGATAAGAACCTACTACTCAAGCACATTATTATATTTAGTTATTTGACACCAATACAAGTAAATATAATAATCATGTCTTTATAAATAGGAATATGATACAATAAAGTCCATACAACAATCATCACATGATTGGCTCTAGGGATTTCAATACCAATCTCCCACTAGCACTAGTGCCAATCACCGTAGTATCTTATACCCAATGACCTAGTGTGACCATCATGCTTTTTCTGTGCCAAAGCCTTGGTCAAGGGATCTGCGATGTTAGCCTTTGTGGGTACTCTGCAAATCTTCACATCTCCTCTATCGATAATCTCTCGAATGAGATGGAAGCGCCGTAGTATGTGTTTGGTCCGCTGGTGTGAGCGAGGTTCCTTAGCCTGTGCAATCGCTCCATTGTTGTCACAATAGAGCTCTATGGGATATGCTATGCTAGGAACCACCCCAAGCTCAGTAATGAACTTGCGGATCCAAACTGCCTCCTTTGCTGCTTTAGATGCAGCAATATACTCGACTTCTGTTGTAGAATCAGCAACTGTGTATTGCTTCGAACTCTTCCAGCTCACAGCGCCACCATTCAAGCAAAACACGAACCCTGACTGCGATCTATAATCATCCTGGTCAGTTTGGAAGCTGACATCGCTGTAACCCTTTACAGCTAGCTCCTCATCGCCTCCAAATATCAAGAAATATTCTTTAGTCCTTCTCAAGTACTTAAGAATATTCTTGACTGCTATCCAATGACACTCACCTGGATCTGACTGGTATCTACTCGTCATGCTTAAAGCATATGAGACATCAGGACGAGTAGACAACATGGCGTACATGATAAATCCTATAGCAGATGTGTAAGGGATCTTATCCATGCGGTCTCTCTCCTCTCTAGAAGAGGGAATTTGAGAGTTCGAAAGACTCACACCATGTGACATCGGAAGAAGTCCCTTCTTGGAATTCTGCATGGCAAACCGTAGTAATACCGTGTCAATGTATGTACTCTGACTTAGGCCAAGCAATCTCTTAGATCTATCTCTATAGATCTTGATGCCTAGGATACAGGCTGCTTCACCTAAGTCCTTCATTGAGAAGCATGTCCCCAGCCAAGTCTTCACAGACTATAGCGAAGGGATGTCATTCCCAATGAATAGTATGTCATCCACATACAATACAAGGATGACAACTGTATTCCCATTAACCCTTTTGTAGACACAGGGTTCATCTTCATTCTTGATGAAACCAAACTGTTTGATCGCATCATCGAATCGAAGATTCCAGCTTTGAGAGGCTTGCTTTAGCCCATAAATAGACCTTTGCAGCTTGCATACTTTCCCTGTATGCTGTGGATCTTCAAAACCCTCAGGTTGTGTTATGTACACATCCTCGAGTAAGTTTACATTCAGAAATGCGGTTTTGACATCCATCTGCTAGATCTCATAATCATGGTATGCTACAATAGCAAGCAAGATCCGAATGGACTTAAACATCGCCACTGGAGAAAAGGTTTCATCATAGTCAATACCATGAATCTGCTTGAAACCTTTAGCCACCAATCGGCCCTTATAGGTATGCGTAAGTCCATCCATGTCAGTCTTTCTCCTAAAGACCCACTTACACTCAATGGGTTTGACCCCTTCAGGTGGATCAACCAAAGTCCATACTTGGTTGGTGTACATGGATTCCATCTCGAATCTCATGGCCTCTAGCCATTTCTCAGAATCTGGGCTCATCACAGCTTCCTGATAGGAGGTAGGCTCCTTCTCAATGAGCATTATGTCATCATGGTTAGACAAGAGAAATGAGTATCTCTCAGGCTGACGACGTACCCTATCAGATATGCGAAGAGGTAGGTGTACTTGAACAGGTGGTTGTTCCACAACTCCTTGTGCAACAACCTCATCACCCACAACACTTTGTGGTTCCTGTTCAACCTCCATCAAGGCCTCAGTGTTATGGTCCTTATCTTGAATTTCTTCAAGATCGAACGTACTCCCACTAGTTTTTCTAGAAACAAAATCCCTTTTTAGAAAAACCCCAGTCTTTGCCACAAACACTTTGTCCTGACTGGGAATGTAGAAGTAATATCCCTTTGTATCCTTGGGATATCCAACAAAATAGCACCTATCGGATTTGGGTCCCAGTTTGTCTGAGACTTGACGTCGAACGTAAGCCTCACAACCCCAAATCCTCATGAAAGACATCTTGGGATTTCTCCTTGTCCATATCGTATATGGTGTCTTTATGACAGCCTTGGATGGTACACGGTTAAGGGTAAAAGTTGTTGTGTCTAGAGCATATCCCCAAAAGGATATATGAAGATCTGTGTGACTCATCATAGAACGTACCATATCTAATAGGGTACGATTTCTCCTTTCGGATACACCATTCCACTGTGGTGTTCTAGGAGGAGTGAGTTGGGATAGAATCCCACACTCAGCTAGATAGTCACGAAACTCATGGCTAAGGTATTCACCACCTCGATCTGATCGAAGTATCTTAATACTCTTGCTATGCTGGTTTTGTACTTCATTCTTGAATTCTTTAAACTTTTCAAAGGATTCTGATTTTTGTGTCATAAGATACACATAACCATATCTACTGAAGTCATCAGTAAATGTAATGAAGTACCTGTAACCACCTCTAGCATCAACATTGAAAGGACCACATACATCACTATGTATAAGTCCTAACAAATCTATTGCTCTTTCGCTGTGTCCACTAAAGGGAGTCTTGGTCATCTTGCCTAAAAGGCAAGACTCGCATGTCTCATATGATTCAAAATCAAATGAGTCTAGCAGCCCATCCTTATGGAGCCGAGATAAGCGACTCTCATTTATGTGACCTAAGCGACAATGCCAGAGATAGGTTTGGTTCAACTCATTTGACTTGAACCTTTTGGCACTTATGTTATAGATAGGGCTCTCTAAGTCTAGAAAGTAGAGTCCGTTCATTAGAGGTGCACTACAATAGAACATATCATTTAAATAAACTGAACAACATTTGTTCTTTATTATAAATGTAAATCCTTTCTTGTCTAAACAAGAAACCAAAATTATGTTCTTAGTCAAAACAGGCACATAACAACATTCATCTAATTCTAGTACAAGCCCAGAGGGTAGAGATAGATCATAAGTTCTTACAGCAACAGTAGCAACCGTTGCTCCATTGCCTACTCGTAGGTCCACCTCGCCCTTTGTCAATGCCCTGCTATTTCTCAGCGTCTGCACATTGGTACAAATGTGAGATGCAAATCCGGTATCTAATACCCATGATGAAGGAATAGATAGATTGACTTCTATATCATATATACCTAAAGTAGAAGTCTCACTTCTTTTCTTCTTAAGATCTTCAATTCGCTTCCGGTTGTCGACTTCTTTGCAGTGGAAGCAAGCCCCTTCCTTGGCAACCCCTCCTTTGGGTTTAAGTTTTTTGCCTTTGCCTTTGGCTTGGGACTTTCCCTTACCTTTAGGCTTGCCCTTGCCTTTCTTTTTGTGCACCATCAAAATGGTGTCAGATTTTCCCTTCTTAAGGTTAAGCTCAGCAGTTCTTAACATGCTGAGCATCTCAGGCAGTGGCCTATCAATTTCAGTCATGTTGTAATTCATGACAAATTGATTGTAGGCTTGTGGCAAAGATTGCAAGATCAGGTCAGTGGTCAGCTCTTGGCCAAGTGGGAATCCCAGCCTTTGTAGGTTTTCTACGTACCCAATCATCTTGAGTACATATGGACCTATGGGAGTCCCTTCTTGCATTTTGGACCCAAACAATGCCTTAGAGACTTCATATCTCTCATGCCTTGCTTGTCCTTGATATAGTTGCCAAAGATGTCCAACCATATCATAAGCATTCATGAACTCGTTTTGCTTCTGAAGCTTAGAGTTCATGGTCGCGAGCATTAGACATGACACATCTAATGCATCATCTTGATGCTTCTTGTAAGCATCTTTGTCAGCTCGCGAGGCAGTGGCAGGAGGTGCCTCCAGAATGGGTTGCTCTAGGACATATAGCTTCCTTTCTTGGGTGAGAACAATTCTCAGGTTCCTGTACCAGTCCTGGAAATTTGCTCTATTGAGCTTGTCCTTCTCAAGGACAGAACACAGAGAGAGAGTGTTCGTGTTTGTCGACATAGTTATCTACAACATACAATGCAGAGAATTAATATCATATTCCTTTTATCATTTAATTAGGCCTTTAATCAAATGATGCTCCCACTGAATTATAGGAATTTTGAAGAATCGAGTTATGGATGTGGTCAAACCACATTACTAGATTCATACAAACTAGCTATAATTCTTACGGGACAAGATCCACATCATACTAAGCCTTGAGTTAGCTTTGGCTACATCGCCCAAGACTTAGTACGATCGGTGGGTAACACATTACTGATTACATCTCTATGCAACTCTTGTTTATAGAATCAAGACCCACATTTACAAAAGACCTTGAGTTAGCTTTTGCTAAATCGCCCAAGATTTAGTGTAAATGCGATCTTATCCTATCTTTCCAACGGTTGGAATATGCCTATAGTTCTACTCGATCCAATTGAGTTAACTAGTTTTGCTAAATCTAATTGAGCTTAATCTAACCCAAGCGTGATAGGTGGGACTAAGATTGTCCCTCCGCACCCTACCAAGATAATATGCGTTGCTCTGTTTTGGCAGATTCAACAACAACAAATGATCGAGGTAGTGATGGGTATCAAGGCTCGGTAGACATTTTCGAGTTGATTCGATTATGATCTAATCTAATCGTAATGTGTATCATATACGCATTGAGGCCTTTATTATTCTATATTAGCATGCATCACATACATACATACATTATTCTAGCATGCATCATATACATATAAGAAAATTATCCTAGCATGCATCATATACATACATGCATTATTCTACTAGCATGCATCACATACATACAAGCAAAATCAAATATATATATATATATATATATATATATATATATATATATATATATATATATACATTTAACTGTGATGTAGTCATGCCCCTACTATGATCTTCTCAAGCCAATGAGAAGATCGGACGGTCAACCTAAGGCTAGCGGCTTCTCCAAACGCTTCCTTTGATCGCCATGTGTCGTCAGCACCCTTCTCGTAACTTCGTCTACAAGTGAACTTTCCACCGCTCCATTTTGTACGTTACAAATATGAAACTCGAGTTACATTCGAGTCTAAAACTATTTACAACTAGAATTTCAAAAGAAGAGGTACGATGTGCAGGTCGCATACACTATACAACACGCACAACCACAAAAACGGCACGCAGGCCGTATTATGAATTACAACACACATATTCCAATCAAATTGGGGTCATTGGGCCATGACAATCACAAAATTATACATAATTCTAAATTATATATTTTTACAGAAAATTTCTATAATTTTTCCTAATTTTTTTTTCAAATGTATGAGTCACCTCTCCGTAACGGTCCCGCTAAGCAGTTTCCGGGCGCGATCGCGGGACAAGGACCCTTTCGGGGATAGGGGCAGCGCTCATACTCACAAAATTAACTTCGCGAGTGTCCCTATTACGATCATACAGCGACTTAAGTCACTATCCCAAAAACTTCAAGCGAGAACTCGCTGTTTTGGAGAGTTTTTCTCGACGGTTGAAGCCTACAAGTGTCCCAACACTCGTTGCTTCGACTCTTCGATAAAAATACCCAAAAATTCTATAAAATTAGGAAATTTACAGAAACATAAAAATCTATAATTTTTATATCTAATATAAAAAGAACAAAAATGAAACACATACATGCTTCACACGTGGCTATGATACCACTGTTGGGTTTTTTCGAGCCGCAAAAACCGCTTTTTGCATTGCAGAAACCTCGGAAGCCCCGGCCACGGATCCGTGCGAAGATGTATTAAAATAAAAACATGTATGTGCTTATATAAAACCCTAGATCTACCTTATATCTATATGATAAGGATGTTACCCTCGATGCGACGCCCTTCGCAAATCTTTGGATCGAACTCAAGAGCGTGCACACTCCTATATTTTTATCCACAAAAGCAAAAGGTGGAGAAAAGCAATCTTGAGTGTGATAGCACTCCTTAGATGCTCGGCAAGATGAGGAAGGAGAGAGGGAGAGTTTGAGGGAAGTTGATCCAAGGAAGAAGATGAAGTTGTGTGTAACTCACCAAATGAATTCAATCATCAAAACTCCTAAAGTGGTCGGCCACTTCAAGGCTTGGGAGGTTACATGCATGCATGTAACTCCCATGGCTCTTGGTCTCCCTCATGAGGTGACACCACATGATAAGTCAATGATGATGTGAAGCATCATTATTGCCGCGGTCACGCCCTTCCTGGGTCCGGAGGAGTGGCGCGTGACGCGATCCTACGTACACACATTACATTACAGCGGAAGACTACACATATCGTACTTCTTACAGCCGAAGACTTTATACATTTTTTTTTTCTTTTAAACATAAACATGCATCGTCATTTCATAGATACTTCTTCTTAATATAGAAAAGTCATCATTATTTCATAGACACTTCTTCTTAAACATAGGGCATGCATCATCAGTTCATAAGTACTTAGTTAAAATTCATAAGCTAAATCATCTTAGGGAAAACATGCATAAAGAACATAACAGATCTCCTCCACCATGCCACTACCAAACACACTTTGCCCCTCCTGCTGCTCCCTTTAGTTTATCCACCCTTTACCCTTATCTGCAGTACAAGGGAATATAAACTATAAGCACATAGGCTTAGTAAGATCCTGTCCTACTCACAAAACCTTACGTAAGGATAACATGACATAACATCATAACATAAGCAGACATAACATAAATATATCAGCATAGACATAAGCAGGCAATAACATGTAGACATACAACATCGTAAGCAGGCATATAACATGTAAACACATATATAACATAACAATCATAACATGTAAACATATATAACATAACGATCGTAACATGTAAACATATATAACATAACAAATATAGCATGTAAACATATATAACATGACCATCATAACATGTAAACATATATAACATAACAAACATAGCATGTAAACATATATAACATAACAATCATAGCATGTAAACATATATAACATAACCATCATAACATGTAAACATATATAACATAACAAACATAGCATGTAAACATATATAACATAACCATCATAACATGTAAACATATATAACATAACAAACATAGCATGTAAACATATATAACATAACCATCATAACATGTAAACATATATAACATAACAAACATAGCATGTAAACATATGTGCAGGATGCTCTTTGAAAACATATATCATAGGTATTTGAACATAACTCTCAACATATTGGGCCCGACATTGTACCACATCATCATCATCATAGCGCGCATCCCTAAATAGACCCGAGGCAGCTAATCTCGAACCTACTAGGTTACTAGGCCCGATCTTAGTCCGTCAACCTAGGGGCCATCATCATAACATAGAAGCCA
>CM045988.1:68127235-68258036 GCA_025175895.1 Wurfbainia villosa | reverse complement strand
AATCAATTCGACCTCAAATTCAATTTCTATCCGCTAACTCCCGTAGTTCATCTGAGAATACCTCTGGGTAGTTGCATACAACTCTGACATCTTCTAGCTTCTCGTCCTCCTTGACTTGTATCAACCAGATGTGCTAGAAACCCAAAGGCATCCACCGCCTAACATCTTACGCTACCAGAGAGCTGATAGAATTTTATCGATTCTTTTCCTTGGCTCTCCAATAAATTCAAATATAGGTTCTGCCTCCGGCTGGAAGACCACTTTTCTTTTGCGGCACTCGATCGAAGCACCGTACTTGCTTAAGAAATCCATGCCCAATATGACATCATAATCTTGCATGTCGAGCACTATCAGATCATAGTAGAGTTCTCTGTCTGTGATTCTGATGGGTGCGTCTCATAGCATATGAGTAGAGGGCATTACTTTTCCCGAGGGAAGGGTGGTTAAGAACTTGCGATCCAAAGCTTGTGGTGGCATGTCCATCTTTTTCGTGGAAGGTGTATAAACAAACGAATGTGTTGCCGCAGTATCAAATAATGAAGTAGCATGCTGATAGAAAATTAATATCTGACCTGTGACAACCGTAGAAGCGTTCACCACATCTTCTTGGGTGAGAGAGAATACCCTGGCATTCGTCGTCACTGGCGGGGCTTCCAATCTCCCTTGACTTATTGGGGTACCTTCGATTGTAGCTCGATCCGTGTAGCCGGAGGAGCACCCCGCATCGGGTATACTTGAGGAGGTGCTCGAACTCAATAGGCGATCCTTGACTTTATACCCTTCCCGTCCACAGTTGTAGCATCTATTCGTGCCTCTGTAGCACACTCCGAGATGTATCTTCCCGCATGTAGTACACAGAGGGATCTTGGGCTGCTTGTTGCTGGACCACCTTTAGAGTCATCCCATTGCTTTCTCTTTCCAGTGTGGTTCCCTTTCCAAGTACTCTAGGTTCTCTGACCTCCTGACGGGGCTTGACTCCTGCCTTCATTCAGTGCCTTCTTTTGCTGGTTAATGTTGTTCAGGTAATGTTCGGTAATCAAGGCACTACTGAACAGCTCCTCTGCGGTCTACGGTCTATTAACTCCGCTGTCCACGTTCAAAGCTATCTCAGGTCGGAGCTTCTTCAGCATGAGTCTAACCCTTTCTCTTTCTGTACTAACCAACTCTGGACATAGGCGTGCGAGTCGGTTGAATCTCTTCACAGCTTCACTAACTAATAGGTCACCGTGCCGGAACCCAATGAACTCGTCGTAATGCTTGTTTGTCACCCGCATATGGAAGAATTCTTTGAAAAATTCATATTCGAAGTCCGTCCATCTCATCTGATTTACTTGCCTCTTTGCTTTAACCCTTTCACACCACATTCGGGCATCTCCAAAAAGGCAAAATGATGCGCACTTAATCTTCTCACATTCGGGCCAGTCTAATAGCTCTACGATGCTTTCCACAGTCTTGAACAAGGCCTCGGCGTCCCATGGTTCACCAGTACCAGAGAAATTTTCCGACTTCAACCTCTGCCACTGAATTAGGTAAGCTTCTTGTCGAACTATCGCAGCCGGCCTACTGGTGAGGCAGTAGGGTTTCCTCGCTGGTTCATTAGAGCATTTATCACTTGTTGTTGCTCTGTGACTTGACGCTGGAGTTCAGTAACCACATGCGTAAGGTCAGTTGAGGGTGCTATCTCATCAACTCTATTACTGCGTCTCCCAGCCATGTTTATCTTCATATATTATAATGAAACTAGCATAAGATTATCATTCATATATTTAAGCATTATTTAAACTAAAGGCTAGCATAAGATTATCCTACATATATTCATGCATATTTAAGCTAAAAGCATTTCTTATCATACATGAACAAAAATAGAGTAGGCATAGAATTTCTTACTTGGAGCGGCAGGATTGGAGCTTGATGTGTGTGTAGTGGAAAGGCAGATCTGCTCTGATACCAACCTGTCACGCCCGCCCTTTCCAAAGGTATTTTTAGTGAAAGCCCTAGATCCAATCATGTGATAATTTTTGTATGGACATTATTGTATCATATTCCTATTCATAAAGGTATGGTTATAATATTTACTTGTATTGGTGTCAAATAAACTAAGTATAATAATATCCTTGAGCAGAAGGTTCTTATCTATATCAATCGATTGGTTGAATCAATAATGAGATGATATAGAGAACACTGCTCTTAATCATTCCTAGTCAAGTATTAACATTCAGGGACAATGTTAATGCGTAGAGACTAGCATGTAGGTCAACTCGATGACTTGATCTCAAAAGTCATGGATATGAGATATCAAGTTAACACATGGGTATGCATTGGAGAATGTATATTGAATGTCCCGCCATGAGAAAGTATCATGGATCGTTATATGAGTGTCATATACTTTCTCATGTGACTATTAGCATGACTATTAGTTCTTACACCTGAAGTCACCATGTTCCCTACATAAGGAGTTGCATACTTTGGCTTCGTCAAACGTCACCCGTAAATGGGTGGACTATAAAGGCGATTACTGGGTATGTAACAAATTATACGGAGGGATATGAGTGATGTAGATGGGATCTATCCCTCCTATATGACGGGAGTGACATCGTTATTCTTGATAGAGTGAGACCACGAAGTTCATGGCCATGCCCAAATGAGTCAATATGAGATATTGAGCTCATTTGATTAGAGTGAGTCTACTTGGAGTTCAAGATATAGATTGTACCGAGGATGACACGGTCTATGCCTCAATTAGTCAATCTAGATGTCAAGGATAGAGGGACATTGTCACATATTGTGAGAGTCACAATTAGTAGTCACAAAGGTGATGTTGGAGCTCAACATTCTTGTAACTTGGGTAGTAATGTTGTGTTGCTAGATACTGCTCATTGCTTATGTTCCTAAATCGGTTTAGGGACATTGCCAACGTTACAAGAACCTATAGGGTCATACACAAAGGGCAATTAGGTGGAGATTAGGTTAATATGATGAACCATGAGGATTAGGTTCATGGGATGAACCAAATTGGATTTAGAGTAATCCAATATAGACTAATTGAGTTAGACTCAAGTTGATTCAAGTGTTGAATGAGTCTAATTTAGATTTGATTCATTTAGTCAATTTAAATTAATGAATAGAAATTCATTAAATCAAATTGACTTGAATCAAGTGGTTAGATTTGATCAACCATGGGAGATAAGAGGTCAAGTTTGACTTGACTTGAGAGGGAAGATGAATGGTCAATTTTGACTTGACCAATTGCCATGTCATGGTGACATGGCATGGGGGCCGGCCAATGATGATGTTCTACATCATCATTGACTTATCATGTGGTGCCACCTCATGAGGGAGACCAAGAGCCATTGGCTCTTGGAGTTACATGCATGCATGTAACCCCCCAAGTATTGAAGTGGCCGGCCACTCCACTTGATGAATGGAATTCATTTTTGTGGTAACTCTATCATCTTCTTCTTCCTTGGATCTTCTTCCTCTTAGGCTCTCTCCCAATCCTCTACTTTGGCCAAAACTTCCAAGGGGTGCTAGCACACTCTAGGTTGTTTTTCTCCACCATTTGTCCGTGTGGATACTTGTAGAGGAGTGTACACTTGACACTCTTCGAGATCCGGCAAAGCTTTTGGATGAGCGGGATAAGCAAAGGGCGTCGCTACGAGGGTAATGCTCTCATCTTGTAGATCTAAGGTAGATCTAAGGTTTTAAACACATACATGAATTTAGTTTTTGTTATACTTCGCACAGATCCGTGGCCGGGCTTCCGAGGTTTCCGCAACCCAAAAAGCGGTTTTTGCGGCTCGAAAAGTCCAACAGTGGTATCAGAGCAATGTGCGAAGCATGTATGTGTTTTGTATTTCTAGTTTTTGTATTAGATATTAAAATTACAGATTTTTAAGTTTATGTCAATTTCCTATTTTTATAGAATTTTTGGGTATTTTCTCGAAGAGTCGAAGCAACGAGTGATGGGACACTTGTAGGCTTCACCATCGAGAAAAACTCTCCGAAACGGCGAGTTCTCGTTTTAGGTTTTAGGGACAGCTCACCCTTTTGGAGGGGTTCGGAAGGGCGGCACGACGCGATCATACATACATGCATTTACAACGGAAGACTACATACATTTACAGCAGAATACTTTAAACTTCTTTTTTTTTTCTTTCCTATCTTTTAAAACATAAGGCATGAAACATGGTGCATGTATAATCATTTCATAAGTACTTAGTTCAAGTTCATGATAATAAACTTAAAGGACACCAAGTAGCAACCATCAACATCAAGTAGGGTTCGACTCTTAACACTAACATGCAAAACTTAAAGGGAAACATGCATAAGTTTGGGAACATAAACAGATCTCCTCCACCATGCCACTACCACACACACTTTGCCCCTCCTGCTACTCCCTTTAATTTAGCCATTCCTTACCCTTATCTGCAGTACAAGGGAACATGAAACTATAAGCACATAGGCTTAGGAAGATCCTTTCCTACTCACAAAAGTCATTCATCAAGACTTAGACATAGAGTAGTGACATGATCATTTAAGAACATATAAACAGAGCATTCATATAACATTCAAGAACATATAAGCATAGCATTCATATAAACATACAAGAACATATAAGCATAGCATTCATATAAAGTCATATAAACATACAAGAACATATAAGCATAACATTCATATAAACATACAAGAACATATAAGCATACCATTCATATAAACATACAAGAACATATAAGCATAGCATTCATATAAACATCATAATCACATAGACATGGAAAAGGGTATATGCAAGATTCTCTTTGAAAACATTTATTTTATAGGTACTTAAACATAATCTCAACATATTGGGCCCGACATTGTACCACATTCATCATCATCATTGTGGGCATCCCTAAATAGATCCGAGGTAGCTAATCTCGAACCAACTAGGTTACTAGGCCCGTACTATGTCCGTCGACCTAGGGGCAATCATAACATAGAAGCCCATCCTAGGCCCGTACTATGTCCGTCGGCCTAGGGCAACTTAGGAGCCCATCCCGTACTAGGTCCGTACTATGACCATCGACCTTGGGGCACGTAGGAGCCCATCCCTTGGACCTTGTTAGGGTCCGGTACAAGCCATGCATAAAGTAAAATAACATATCATGTTCCTTCTTCATAACATATCATATTTCTTTTCATAACACATCATGATCCTTATCATAGCATATCATGTTCCTTCTTCATAACATATCATATTTCTTTTCATAACATAAAGAGTGCTCTTAGGGAAGCATCTCTTAAGCATTTTCATCATACATACTTGTTCATCATGATGCAATGAGCATAACATAATCATACATTCATACAATTAACATGGCAATGAGCATAACATAATCATACATTCATACATTTAATATGGCAATGAGCATAACATAATCATACATTCATACAATTAACATGGACATAAGGTAGTGACCTAAACCAATCATGTTGTCATAAAGTCTAACTAACAACATATTAACATCTTATATACAAGTAGCATGGCATGGAGGATTATTAGAGGGCATGAGCATGGGTTGGCCGAAACCCTAAGGGAGGGTTCTTAAGAATTTAAACCCTAAACTTGTACAAGATTTAACTAACCACATGTTAACATCCATTACATATAGATCATGACATGGAAGACCATTAGGATCATATATAGGTCTTGGCCGAAAGTTTCAAGGGGCCTTGGGATCAAATACTCAAACCAAACCTAGCTATCATCATGTCATCTTCATCTACATACAAAATATGGCATGGAAACATATAGATGATATCATGGAAGACCATTAGAAGCATATATGGGTCTTGGCCCAAAGTTTCAAGGGGCCTAGGGATCAAATACTCAAACCAAACCTAGCTATCATCATGTCATCTTCATCTACATACAAAACATGGCATGGAAACATATAGATCAGAACATGGAAGACGATTAGGAGCATATATGGGTCTTGGCCGAAAGTTTGAAGGGGCCTTGGGATCAAATACTCAAACCAAACCTAGCTATCATCATGTCATCTTCATCTACATACAAAACATGGCATGGAAACATATAGATCATAGCATGGAAGACCATTAGGAGCATATATGGGTCTTGGCCGAAAGTTTCAAGGGGCCTTGGGATCAAATACTCAAACCAAACCTAGCTATCATCATGTCATCTTCATCTACATACAAAACATGGCATGGAAACATATAGATCATAGCATGGAAAACTATTAGGAGCATGATTAGGTCTTGACTGAAAGTTTCAAGGAAGCATTGGGATCAAACACTCAAACCAAGCCTATCTATTAACATATTATCATAATATTCATACAAAACATGGCATGTGAAATCATTGGAAGCATGAAGGAGGTCTTGGGCGAAAGTTTCAAGAAGGATTCTTAAGCAACCAACAATTGAAACAACTTGTACTGCAGGTGAGGAGACACTTACCTATAAATCTAAACACACCTATATAATCTGATCAAAACATATTCTTTATCATTTATCAAACATTTAACATGATCATACTCCCAAAACTCATATAGGAAGCCTTTCAAGACATGCAATCATGCTCTTTGTCCCCAAAACTTATAGGGGAAGCATCTTTGCGATCTTATGTCTTGCTTCAACATGAAATATACTTAAAATACCTAAAAATCTAAACAAACATAATCTGGACACAACATATAAATTCGAATAAAACATGGTGATAGAAGTTAAATGGGCATATCAAAGAGTTACTTATGCTATAGGTGAAAGATATCATCTTTGTGATCTTAGATCTTGCTTAAAAAGACATATACCTTAACTGTAAATTTGATCACACACATATATCATCTGATCCAAACATATAATATTCAAAACATAGAAAAATAAGCTATATAAAACAATCGAAGAGCTACTTGTACTGTAGGTGAGAGATATATTAGAAAAACAAGCCCGCGACTCGAGCATTCAAAGGATCAAGCAAGAGGTCCTAGGAGGAAAGGATGATGGATTTCGTATATCTAACAGTGGAGTACTCTACCTTAGGGATCGCTTGTGTATTCCTGATGATCCAGAATTACGGAAGAATATATTTGAGAAAGCTCACAGAAACCCTTATGCGATGCATCCTGGAACCACCAAGATGTACCAAGATCTAAAAAAAAAATTCGGGTGGTTCGGTATGAAAAGAGATGTGGCTCAGTATGTCAGTACCTGCCTGATCTGCCAGAGGGTTAAAGCATAACACCATAGACCTGGAGGAACACTGCAGCCGATCCAAATTCCAGAATGGAAATGGGAAGATATTTCTATGGATTTCATCTCAGGACTGCCCAAGACGATGAATGGATATGACGCTATATGGGTAATCATGGATAGATTGATGAAGTCTGCCCACTTCTTAGCAATTAAGATGACCTATTTGACTGAGCAACTGGCTCAATTATATGCTAAGGAAATTATTAGATTACATGGGATTCCTAAGACCATCATTTTTGACAGAGATGGTCGCTTTATTTCCCATTTCTGGGAATGTGTTCAGAAGGCCCTTGGCATGAAGCTATTATTCAGAAATGCCTTTCATCCTCGACCGGGCGACGTAATCGAAAGGGTGAATCAAGTACTGGAGGATATGTTATGAGCTTATGCCTTGGATTTCAAAGGGAGCTGGTGCCGATACTTATGCTTGGCAGAATTTGCCTACAATAACAGCTACCAAGCTACTATTGGAATGGTGCCCTACGAGGCTCTATAAGGGAGGAAATGTAGATCTCCTATAAGCTGGTACGAGGGTGGTGAAAATAAGGGGATGGGACTTCAAATAGATTTCATTGACGACACCACCCGAGCTATACAGAACATCCGCCAAAGAATTGAAACTGCTCAGAGCCGACAAAAGAGCTAGGCAGATATGCGGCGTAGACCATTGGAATTCGACGTCGGGGATCTGGTATTCCTCAAGGTAGCCTCTATGAAGGGAGTGATGAGATTCAGAAGGAAGGGTAAGCTGAGTCCGCACTATGTGGGACCGTATCCGATACTGAAGAGAGTTGGCAAGGTAGCTTACGAGCTAGAGCCACCTCAAGAGATGTCAACTATTCACAACGTGTTCCACATTTCGATGCTCAAGAAGTGCATTTCCAGTACAGACCAAGTGATCGATCCACAAACAGTACAAGTTCAAGAGGACCTGAGTTATGAAAGTCGGCCTATCCAGATACTAGAGCGAGAAGTCAAAAGACTAAGGAATAAAGAGGTGCCCTTAGTGAAGGTCCTATGGCAAAATTAACGGTATGAAGAAGCCACCTGGGAACGTGAGGAGGACATGAAACAAAAGTACCCAGAGTTATTCTAAGTTTTGAGGACGAAACTTTTAAAAGGTATGAAGGATTGTAACGCCCGTAAAATTCCTAGTAATTTTACAAGAATTTTTTCATGATTATAATGGGCTTTATGTGAGCTCTTTCAAAAAAAATAAAAGAAATAGAGCTAAAAAGGATGCATGGCCTAGGGTTTGAACCCTAAACTCCAAGTAGATAGCTAAAACTTAAGACACACCCAATAACCAGAAGCCCAGCAGGGTTGTGCTATTAGAAGGATATGGGAAATGATAGTTAAGTGTAAGGGAGGCTAAGGGACACCTTCAAGTGAATAAATAGGGGAATGGGGAGACAAGAGAAACAAAAGTTGTCATATTCTCTACCTCTTCTTCTTCCTCACCGAAACCCTAACTCCCATTTTCCAAAAACCAACCAAGCAAGAAGAGGGCTCTAGTCTTGGCATCACTTAGGGTGTTTTCCACTACTAAACAAAGCGAAGGACGTAAGTATCCCCTCACCTGCAGACAAGTTGCTTCGGTTGATGGTTGATAAGAAAATCCTTATGAAACTTTTGGCCAAGACCATTTCCATGTTTCCCATGATTGTCCATGCTATGTTTTGTTTGAATATGATGATAACATGTTTCTAGATAGGCTTGGTTTAAGTGTTTGATCTTCAAGCTTCATGAAACTTTCGGCCAAGACCCTATACATGCTTCCCATGATTGTCCATGCTATGTTTTGTATGAATATGATGATAACATATTTCTAGATAGGCTTGGTTTAAGTGTTTGATCTTCAAGCTTCATGAAACTTTCGGCCAAGACCCTATAAATGCTTCCCAAGATTGTCCATGCTATGTTTTGTTTGAATATGATGATAACATGTTTCTAGATAGGCTTGGTTTAGGTGTGTGATCTTCAAGCTCCATGAAACTTTCCAATAACCATTTAGGCTCCTAATGGACTTCCATGCTATGATCTATATGTAGTCATGTTATGTTTGGAATGTATATGAAGATAATATGTTGATAGCTAAGCTAGATTTAAGTGTTGAACCTTTAAGTCTCTTGAAACTCTCGGCCAAGAGCCATATAGACTCCTAATGGTTTTCTATGCTATGATCTATATGTAGTCATGTTATGTTTTAAATGTAGATGAAGATAATATGTTGATAGCTATGCTAGATTTAAGTGTTGGATCCTTAAGCCTCTTGAAACTCTCGGACAAGACCTATTTAGGCTCTTAAGGACCTCCCATGCCATGATCTATATGTGATGGAATTAACATGTGGTTAGTTAGATCTTGTACAAGTTGTTTAGGGTTTAAAATTTTTTTAGAACCCCATGAAGTTTAGATCACACCATGTTATGCTTGTTCATGATGTTTATGTCATACTCTATATGTGTGTTATGTTAGTATGATGTTAAGTAGACTTTGCACAAGTTGTTTAACATGTAAACTCCTAAGAACCCTCCCTTAGGGTTTCGGCCAGCCCATGTACAACTAAATCCTCCATGCCATGCTACATGTAGAAAAAAAAATGCAAATATGATGTTAGTTAGATTTTATGATAGCATGATTGGTTTATGTCACTACCTTATGTCCATGTTAATTGTATGAATGTATGAGTATGTTCTGCTCATTGCCATGTTAATTCTATGAATGTGTGATATGTCATAAAGAAAGAATATGATATGTTATGAAAAGAAATATGATATGTTATGAAGAAGGAACACGATATACTATGAAGAAGGAACTTGATATGCTATGAAGAAGGAACATGATATGCCATGATAAAAAACATGATATGTTTATGAAAAGAAATATGATATGTTATGATAAGGAACATGAAAAGAAATATGATATGTTATGATAAGGAACATGATATGCTATTTTACTTTTTGCATGGCTTGTACCGGACCCTAATAAGGTCCAAGGGATGGGCTCCTACGTGCCCCTGGGTCGACGGTCGTAGTACGGACCCAGTACGGGATGGGCTCCTAGTTGCCCTAGGTCGACGGTCATAAGTACGAGCTTAGGATGAGCTTCTATGTTATGTTGCCCCTAGGCCAACGGACATAGTACGGACCTAGTACTCTAGTAGGTTCGGGATTAACTACCTCGGGTCTATTAGGGATGCGCACTATGATGATGATGTATGTGGTACAATGTCGGGCACAATATGTTGAGATTATGTTTAAGTACCTATAAGATATATGTTTTCAAAGAGCATCTTGCATATACCCTTATTTCATGTCTAGGTGATTATGATGTTTACATCATTGTTATGCTTATATGTTCTTGTATGTTTATATGGATGTTATGCTTATATGTTCTTGTATGTTTATATGTATGTTATGCTTATATGTTCTTATATGCTTATATGCATGCTATGCTTATATATTCTTAAATGATCATGTCACTACTCTATGTCTAATTCTCGATGTATGGTTTTTGTGAGTAGGAAAGGATCTTACTAAGCCTATGTGCTTATAGTTTTATGTTCCCTTGTACTACAGATAAGGGTAAAGAATGGCTAAACTAAAGGGAGTAGCAGGAGGGGCAATGTGTGTGTGGTAGTGGCATGGTGGAGGAGATATGTTTATGTTTCCCATACTTATGCATGTTTTCCTTTAAGTTTTGCATGTTAGTTGTTAAGAGTCGAACTCTACTTGATGATGAATGGTCTCTACTTGGTGCCCTTTAAGTTGAAGGTCATGAACTTGAACTAAGTACTTATGAAATGATGATGCATGCTTATGTTTAAAAGAAAGAAAAAAAAAAGTTTAAAGTCTTCCGCTGTAAGAAGCATATGTAGTCTTTCGCTGTAAATGCATGTATGTATGATCGCGTCGTGCCGCCCCTCCAACACCTGGAAAGGGCGGGCGTGATAGGTTGGTATCAGAGCATAGAGTTAAGGACTTCCCTTTTCAGGTTCAGGCACCTCCTCAGTAGTATACCCAATACAGGGGTGCTCCTCCACAACTACACCAGATGCAGGCTGCAATCGTAGATACTCGGATAATTCAAGGGAGATTGGAAGCCTCGCCAGTGACGACGAATGCCAGGGTATTCTCTCTCACCCAAGAAGATGTGGCGAACACTTCTATGGTTGTCACAGGTTAAATATTTATTTTCTGTCAGCGTGCTACTGCATTATTTGATACTGGGGCAACACATTCGTTTGTTTCTACACCTTTCACGAAAAAGATGGAAATGCCACCACAAGATTTGGATCGCAAGTTCTTAACCACCCTGCCCTCGGGAGAAGTAATTCCCTCTACTCATATGATGTGAGCCGCACCCATCAGAATCGCAGAAAGAGAACTCTACTATGATCTAATAGTTCTCGACATGCAGGATTATGATATTATATTGGGCATGGATTTCTTAAGCAAGTACGGTGCTTCGATCGAGTGTCGTAAAAGAAAAGTGGTCTTCCAGCCGGAGGAAAAACCTATGTTTGAATTTATTGGAGAGCCAAGGAAAAGAATCGATAAATTTCTATCAGCTCTACAAGCGCGCAAGATGTTAGATAGTGGATGCACTGGGTTTCTAGCACATGTGGTTAATACAAGTCAACCCGAGGACCAGAAGCTAGAAGATGTCAGAGTTGTATGCAACTACCTAGAGGTATTCCCAAATGAACTACCAGGGTTAGCCCCATATAGAGAAATTGAATTTGAGATCGAACTGATTCTTGGTACTAACCCGTTCTCTAAAGCACCTTACCGTATGGCAATGGCTAAAATTGAAGGAACTTCAGGGACAGCTACAGGAGTTACTCGACAAGGGACTCATACGCCCAAGTCGCTCTCCATGGGGAGCTCCAGTACTGTTGGTGAAGAAGAAAGATGGGTCTATGCAAATGTGCATAGACTACCGAGCGCTAAATAATGTGACAATCAAGAACAGGTACCCTTTACCGCAGATTTATGACCTGTTCGACCAGCTAAAGGGTGCCACCGTCTTCTCTAAGATTTGCCTGAGGTCTGGCTATCATCAAGTGAAAGTGAAACCAGATGATATACCAAAGACGACTTTCCAAAAAAGATACGGACATTATGAGTTCATAGTAATGCCCTTTGGAGTGACGAATGCACCTGCTATGTTCATGGATTTGATGAATCAGGTATTCTCAGCATTCCTCGACAAATTTATAATCGTTTTCATCGACGATATACTGATATATTCGAGAACCCAAGAAGAGCACGCAAAACACCTGAATATGGTATTACAGATTCTTCGGGAAAAGCAGCTGTTTGCAAAGTTCTCCAAATGCGAATTCTGGCTTGATCAAGTATCATTTTTGGGTCACGTTATATCCAAGCACGGAGTGATGATAGACCCAATAAAGATTTAAGCTGTGAGTAACTGGAACAGGCCAAAGAATGCAAGCTAGATCAGAAGCTTTCTTGTGCTAGCAAGCTACTACAGGAAGTTTGTAGAGAACTTCTCTAGAATTGCAGCCCCTATGACAGTTCTCACCAGAAAGAACAAAAAGTATGAATGGACGGACACCAGCAAGAAAAGTTTCACGGAATTGAAAAAGAGACTGACCAGCGCTCCAATCCTTTCTCTTCCGGACAGTAACGAATGCTTCGACATGTACAACGACGCTTCCAAGTTGGGACTCAGAGTTGTACTCATGCAGAATGGCAAGGTCATTGCCTACGCCTCTAGGTAACTCAAGGAACATGAAAGAAATTATCCCACTCACGATCTAGAGCTAGCGGCTGTGGTCTTTGCTTTCAAAAGATGGAGGCACTATCTATATGGAGCTCAGTGTAGGATTTATACAGAACACCAGAGTCTGAAATATTTCTTCACACAGAAAGACCTAAACATGAGACAACGTAGATGGCTCGAGCTCGTCAAGGATTATGACTGCGAGATCTTCTACCATCCAGGAAAAGCAAACAAGGTGGTCGATGCACTCAGCAGGAAGTTGTGTGCCACCTTGATGTCTCTATTAGGATTATCTCGACCCTTAGAAAATGAAATTATGCATTACGGGGTTGAAATCATTTCCGGACGGCTTTCTACCATGATGATAGCACCGATGTTGTTCGACGATATATTAGAAAAGCAAGCCCGTGACCCGAGCATTCAAAGGCTCAAGAAGGAGGTCCTAGGAGGAAAGGATGATGGATTGCGTATCTTTGACAGGTTGGTATCAGAGCAGATCTGCCTTTCCACTACACACACATCAAGCTCCTATCCTGCTGCTCCAAGTAAGAAATTCTATGCCTACTCTATTTTTTCATGTATGATAAGAAATGCTTTTAGTTTTAATATGCATGAATATATGTATGATAATCTTATGCTAGCCTTATTATAATATATTGAAGAATAGAATCGATGAGACAGTACCTCCACCTGATCTTATGCATGTGGTTACGGAACTCCAGGGACAGCTACATGAGTTATGTAACCTATTCAAATCCCAGAATGGAAGTGGGAAGATATTACTATGGATTTCATAGTAGGACTAACCAAAACAACTAATGGTTATGAAGCTATTTAGGTTATTGTTGAAATATTGACAAAATCTGCCAATTTTCTGACAATCGAATATCGTACTCAATGGAACAACTAGCCCAGTTGTATGTTGAGGAGGTGATCAGATTGCATAGAGTTCCTAAGACCATGTGATTGAGCCACAAATGGTACAAGTTCAAGAAGATTTAAGTTATGAAAGTCGACCTATTCAGATAATAGATCGAGAAATCAAGAAATAGAGAACCAAAGAAGTACCCTTAGTGAAAGTCATATGGCAAAATCAAAAGTTTGAAGAAGCAACTTAGGAACGCGAGGATGACATGAAACAAAAGTATCCGGAGTTGTTCTAAGTTTCGAGGATGAAACTTTTATAGGTATGAAGGATTGTAATGCCCCTAAAACTCTAAACCATTCAAAGTAGTTATATGGATTTTAACGCCTATAAAAGGTTTAAAATAAAATAAAATAAAAGATGGGTAGAGGTAGGATTTGAACCCTGAACCTCCTAATAGGGAGGTAACCTTGACACCACTAGACCATAGGATGATTCATGGATAAAATATATAAAGAATATAGATGGGAAGATGAGGAGTTGGTTCATCCCCCCATGAAAGGATGAAGAGTGTTCATTCCCTAGGTATTAAAGAGGAGAATTAAGACAAGAGAGGAAGAAAACCCCCACTTTCCTTCTTCATTCTCCTTTTTCCTCATCCTTGGCCGAATTTCTCATTCTCCTTCCTCCCCTTTTCATCCCAAGCTCTAGGGCTTCTTTTGTAGGGATTCTCAAGAGGGGTTTTCCAAGAGGAGTTCCCACAAGTCTTAGTATTGCTAGAAGATCCACCAACTCCACCGAAATGTTCCCTCCTCCTTCCTCCTTCACCGAGACCCTAATGCCCTTGTTTGATGTTTTTGAGAGGGTTTCAAGGGGATACAAAGGCTTAGTATATGCTAGAGGATCACTCCTAAGGCTAAGGAACAAGGGAAGGTCTTCATCTCCTAAAAACCCTAGCAGTATACTAGTACGATAGCGAGAGGATGTAAGTATCTCTCACCTGCAGTACAAGTAGCTCTTTGATTGTTTTATATAGATTATTTTTCTATTTTTTGAATATTATATGTTTGGATCAGATGATATATGTGTGTGATCAGATTTACAGTTAAGGTATATGTCTTTTTAAGCAAGATCTAAGATCACAAAGAATCTTTCACCTATAGCATAAGTAACTCTTTGATATGCCCATTTAACTTCTATCACCATGTTTTATTCGAATTTATATGTTCTGTCCAGATTATGTTTGTTTATATTTTTAGGTATTTTAAGTATATTTCATGTTGAAGCAAGACATAAGATCGCAAAGATGCTTCCCCTATAAGTTTTGGGGACAAAGAGCATGATTGCATGTCTTGAAAGGCTTCCTATATGCGTTTTGGGAGTATGAGCATGTTAAATGTTTGATAAATGATAAAGAATATGTTTTGATTAGATTATATAGGTTTTTTTAGATTTATAGGTAAGTATCCCCTCACCTGCAGTCAAGTTGCTTTGGTTGATGGTTGTTAAGAAAACCCTTCATGAAACTTTCGGCCAAGACCTTCTTCATGCTTCCCATGATAGTCCATGCTATGTTTTGTATGAATATGATGATAACATGTTTCTAGATAGGTTTGGTTTAAGTGTTTGATCTTCAAGCTTCATGAAACTTTCGGCGAAGACCCTATACATGCTTCCCATGATTGTCCATGCTATGTTTTGTAGGAATATGATGATAACATGTTTCTAGATAGGCTTGGTTTAGGTGTTAGATCTTCAAGCTCCATGAAACTTTCGGCCAATAACCATTTAGGCTCATAATGGACTTCTATGCTATGATCTATATGTGGTCATGTTATGTTTTGAATGTAGATGAAGATAATATGTTGATAGCTGAGCTAGATTTAAGTGTTGGATCCTTAAGCCTCTTGAAACTCTCGACCAAGACCTATTTAGGCTCCTAAGGACCTCCCATGGCATGATCTATATGTGATGGAATTAACATGTGGTTAATTAAATCTTGTACAAGTTGTTTAGGGTTTAAAATTTTGTTAGGACCCCATGAAGTTTAGATCACCCCATGTTATGCTTGTTCATGATGTTTATGCCATACTCTATATGTGTGTGATGTTAGTATGATGTTAAGTTGACTTTGCACAAGTTGTTTAGCATGTAAAATCCTAAGAACCCTCCCTTTGGGTTTCGGCCAGCCCATGTATATGCCCTCTATTAATCCTCCATGCCTTGCTACATGTAAATAAGATGTTAACATGATGTTAGTTAGACTTTATGATAGCATGATTGGTTTATGCCACTACCTTATGTCCATGTTAATTCTATGAATGTATGGTTATGTTTTGCTTATTGCATCATGATGAACAAGTATCTATGATGAATGATAGCATGATTGGTTTATGCCACTACCTTATGTCCATGTTAATTGTATGAATGTATGATTATGTTATGCTCATTGCACCATGATGAACAAGTATGTATGATGGAATGCCTAAGAGATGCTTCCCTAGGAATGGGGACTAAGAGCACTCTTTATGTTATGAAAAGGAACATGATATGTTATGAAGAATGAACATGATATGCTATGATAAGGAACATGATATGTTATGAAAAGAAATATGATATGCTATGATAAGGAACATGATATGTTATGAAAAGAAATATGATATGCTATGATAAGGAATATGATATGTTATGAAAAGAAATATGATATGTTATGATAAGGAACATGATATGTTATTTTACTTTTTTCATGGCTTGTACCGGACCCTAACAAGGTCCAAGGGATGGGCTCCTACGTGCCCCTAGATCGACAATCATAGTACGGACCTAGTACGGGATGGGCTCCTAAGTTGCCCTAGGTCGACGGATATAGTACGGGCCTAAGATGGGCTTCTATGTTATGTTCCCCCTAGGTCGACGGACATAGTATGGACCTAGTAACCTAGTAGGTTCAGGATTAGCTACCTCGAGTCTATTTAGGGATGCGCGGAATGATGATGATGAATGCGGTACAATGTCGGGCCCAATATGTTGAGATTATGTTTAAGTACCTATAATAATCTATGTTTTCAAAGAGCATCTTGCATATACCTTTATTTCATGTCTATGTGATTATGATATTTATATGTATGCTATGCTTATATGTTCTAGAATGATCATGTCATTACCCTTATATGAATGTTATGCTTATATTTTCTTGAAAGTTTATATGAATGCTATGCTTATATGTTCTTGTATGTTTATATGAATGCTATGCTTATTCTTGTATGTTTATATGAATGTTATGCTTATATGTTCTTGAATGTTTATATGAATGCTATGCTTATATGTTCTTCAATGATCATGTCACTACTCTATGTCTAATTCTTGATGTATGACTTTTGTGAGTAGGAAATGATCTTACTAAGCCTATGTGCTTATAGTTTCATGTTCCTTTGTACTGCAGATAAGGGTAAAGAATGGATAAACTAAAGGGAGCAGCAGGAGGGGCAAAGTGTGTGTGGTAGTGGCATGGTGGAGGAGATCTGTTTATATTCCAAGACTTATGCATGTTTCCCTTTAAGTTTTGCATGTTAGTTGTTAAGAGTCGAACGCTACTTGATGATGAATGATTGCTACTTAGTGTCCTTTAAGTTGATTATCATGAACTTGAACTAAGTAATTATGAGATGATTATGCATGCTCCATGTTTCATGCCTTATGTTTAAAAAAAAAAGAAAAAAAAAAGAAGTCTAAAGTCTTCCGCTGTACATGTATGTATGTATGATCGCATCGCGCCGCCCTTCCAACCCCTATAGATTACGAGGGGGAAAAAGGGCGGGCGTGACAGGTTGGTTCATCATGATGCAATGAGCATAACATAATCATACATTCATACAATTAACATGGCAATGAGCATAACATAATCATACATTCATACAATTAACAAGGCAATGAGCATAACATAATCACACATTCATACATTTAACACGACAATGAACATAACATAATCTTACATTCATATAATTAACATGGACATAAGGTAGTGACATAAACCAATCATGCTATTATAAAGTCTAACTAACATCATATTAACATCTTATATACATGTAGCATGGCATGGAGGATTTTTAGAGGGCATGAGCATGGGTTGGCCGAAACCCTAAGGGAGGGTTCTTAAGAATTTAAACCCTAAACAACTTGTACAAGATTTAACTAACCACATGTTAACATCCATTACATATAGATCATGGCATGGAAGACCATTAGGAGCACAACTAGGACTTGGCCGAAAGTTTCAAGGGGGCTTTGGGATCAACCACTCAAATCACGCCTAGCTATCAACATATTATCTTCATCTACATAAAAACATGGCATGGAAACATATAGATCATAGCAATGGAACACCATTAGGAGTATATATGGGTCTTCACCGAAAGTTTCAAGGGGCCTTGGGATCAAACACTGAAACCAAACCTAGCTATCAACATGTCATCTTCATCTACATACAAAACATGGCATGAAAACATATAGATCATAGCATGGAAAACCATTAGGAGCATATGTAGGTCTTGGCCGAAAGATTCAAGGGGCCTTGGGATCAAATACTCAAACCAAACCTAGCTATCATCATGTTATCTTCATCCACATACAAAACATGGCATGGAAACATATAGATCATAGCATGGAAGACCATTAGGAGCTTATATATAGGTCTTGGCCGAAAGTTTCAAGGGGCCTTGGGATCAAATACTCAAACAAAACATAGCTATCATCATGTCATCTTCATCTACATACAAAACATGACATGGAAACATATAGATCATAGCATGGAAGACCATAAAGAGCATATATAGGTCTTAGCCGAAAGATTCAAGGGCCTTGGGATCAAACACTCAAACCAAACCTAGCTATCAACATATTATCATCATATTCATACAAAACATGGCATGGAAAAATCATTGGAATCATGAAAGAGTCTTGGCCGAGAGTTTCAAAAGATATTTCTAAGCAACTATCAACCGAAACAACTTGTACTGTAGGTGAGGGGATACTTACATCCATTCCCTTGTTTAGGCAGTACAATATACCATAGGTTGTGATGGCAAGACTCGAGCTTTCTTCTTGCTTAGTTGGTTTTTTGAAATGGGAGAAGGGGGAGCTAGGGTTTCGGTGAGGAAGAAGAAGAGGAAGAGGAGAATGCCAACTTGGGTTCTCTTGTCTCCTCATACTCCTATTTATTCAATTGAAGGTGTTCCTTAGCCTTCCTTACCCTTATCTATCATTTCCCATACCCTTCTAATAGCACAACCCTGCTAGGCTTCTGGTTATTGGATGCATCCTAAGGTTTAGTTATCTACTTGAGGTTTAGGGTTCAAACCCTAGGCCTTGCATCCTTTTTGGCTCTATTTTCTTTTATTTTAGAAAGAGACCACAAAAAAGCCCATATGATCATGCAAAAATTCTTATAAAATTTCTAGAAATTTTACGGGCGTTACAGTCCTTCATACCTTTTAAAAGTTTCATCCTCGAAACTTAGAACAACTCTGGGTACTTCTTTTTCATGTCCTCCTTGCGTTCCCAGGTGGCTTCTTCGTACCGTTGAATTTGCCACAAGACCTTCACTAAGGGAACCACTTTATTCCTTAGTCTTTTGACTTCTCGGTCTACTATCTGGATAGGCCGACTTTCATAACTCAGGTCCTCTTGAACTTACACTGTTTGTGGCTCAATCACTTGGTCTGTACTGAAAATGCACTTCTTGAGCATCGAAACGTGGAACACGTTGTGAATAGTCGACATCTCTTGAGGCAGCTCTAGCTCGTAAGCTACCTTGCCGACTCTCTTCAGTATCAGATACGATCCCACATAGCGCGGACTCAGCTTACCCTTCCTTCCGAATGTCATCACTCCCTTCACAGGGGCCACTTTGATGAATACCAGATCTCCGACTTTGACTTCCAATGGTCTACGCCACATATCTGCATAGCTCTTTTGTCGACTTTGAGCAGTTTCAATTCTTTGGCGAATGTTCTGTATAGCTCGGGTGGTGTCATCAATGATATCTGTTTGGAGTCTCATCCCCTTCTTTTCACCACCCTCGTACCAGCATATAGGAGATCTACATCTTCTCCCGTATAGAGCCTCGTAGGGCGCTATTTCAATAGTAGCTTGGTAGCTATTATTGCAGGCGAATTCTGCCAAGCATAAGTATCGGCACCCGCTCCATTTGAAATCTAAGGCGCAAGCTTGTAACATATCCTCCAATACTTGGTTCACCCTTTCTGTCTGTCCGTCGGTCTGAGGATGAAAGGCAGTACTGAATAATAGCTTCGTGCCAAGGGCCTTCTGAACACATTCCCAAAAATGGGAAATAAAGTGACCATCTCTATCAGAAATGATGGTCTTAGGAATCCCATGTAATCTGATAATTTCCCTAGCATATAATTGAGCCAGTTGCTCAGTCGAGTAGGTCATCTTGATTGCTAAGAAGTGGGCAGACTTCGTCAATCTGTCCACGATCACCCATATAGCGTCATATCCATTCGTCGTCTTGGGTAGTCCTGAGATGAAATCCATAGAAATATCTTCCCATTTCCATTCTGGAATTTGGATTGGCTGCAGTGTTCCTCCAGGTCTCTGGTGTTCTGCTTTAACCCTCTGGCAGGTCAGGCAGGTACTGACATACTGAGCCACATCTCTTTTCATACCGAACCACCAGAACTTCCCCTTCAGATCTTGGTACATCTTGGTGGATCCAGGATGCATGGAATAGAGGGTTCCGTGAGCTTCCTCAAATATCTTCTTCCATAATTCTGGATCATCGGGAATACACAAGCGATCCCTGAGGTAGAGTACTCCACTGTTAGAGATATGAAATCCATCATCCATTTCTTCTAGGACCTCTTGCTTGATCCTTTGAATGCTCGGGTCACGGGCTTGCTTTTCTAATATATCGTCGAATAGCGTCAGTGCTATCGTCATGGTAGAAAGATGTCCGGAAATTATTTCAACCCCGTAACACAAAATTTCCTTTTCTAGGGGCCGAGATAATACCGATAGAGACATTAAGGTGGCACAAGACTTCCTGCTGAGTGCATCGGCCACTTTGTTCGCTTTTCCTAGATGGTAGAAAATCTCACAGTCATAATCCTTGACGAGCTCGAGCCATCTACGTTGTCTCATGTTTAGGTCTTTCTGTGTGAAGAAATATTTCAGACTCTGGTGATCTGTATAAATCCTACACTGAGCTCCATATAGATAGTGCCTCCATGTTTTGAGAGCAAAGACCATGGCCGCTAGCTCTAAATCGTGAGTGGGATAATTCTTTTCATGTTCCTTGAGTTTCCTAGATGCGTAGGCAATGACCTTTCCATTCTACATGAGTACAGCTCCAAGTCCCAACTTGGAAGCATCGTTGTACATGTCGAAGCCTTTGTTACTGTCTGAAAGAGTAAGGATTAGAGCACTGGTTAGTCTCCTTTTCAATTCTGTGAAACTCTTCTCATGACGTCGTCCATTCATACTTTTTGTTCTTTCGGTGTGCTGTCATAGGGGCTACAATTCTAGAAGTCTCTCTACAAACTTCCTGTAGTAGCTTGCTAGTCAGAAAGTTTCTAATTTCTTTGGCATTCTTTAGCCTTTGTTCGATTACTCACAACTTCAATCTTTATTGGGTCTACCATCACTCCGTGCTTGGATATAACGTGACCCAAAAATGATACTTGATCGAGCCAGAACTCGCACTTGGAGAACTTTTCATGCAGCTGCTTTTTCTGAAGAATCTGCAATACCATATTCAGGTGTTCTACGTGCTCTTCTTGAGTTCTCGAATATATCAGTATATCATCGATGAAAATGATCACAAATTTGTCGAGGAATGTCGAGAATACCCGATTCATCAGATCCATGAACATAGCAGGTGCATTCGTCACACCGAAAGGAAGGGTAAGCTGAGTCCGCGCTATGTGGGACCGTATCCGATACTGAAGAGAGTCGGCAAGGTAGCTTACGAGCTAGAGATGCCTCATGAGATGTCGACTATTCACAACGTGTTCCACGTTTCGATGCTCAAGAAGTGCATTTCCAATACAGACCAAGTGATTAAGCCACAAACAGTGCAAGTTCAAGAGGACCTGAGTTATGAAAGTCAGCCTATTCAGATACTAGACCAAAAAGTCAAAAGGCTAAGGAATAAAGAGGTGCTCTTAGTGAAGGTCATATGGCAAAATCAACGATCTGAAGAAGTCACACAGGAGCGAGGAGGACATGAACGAAGTACTGAGTTGTTCTAAGTTTCGAGGACGAAACTTTTAAAAGGTATGAAGGACAGTAACACCCGTAAAATTTCTAGAAATTTTATAAGAATTTTTGCAAGATCATATGGGCTTTTATGTGGTCTCTTTCAAAAATAAAAGAAAATAGAGCCAAAAAGGATACAACGCCCAGGGTTTGAACCCTAAACCTCAAGTAGATAACTAAACCTTAGGATTCATCCAATAACCGAAGCCCAGTAGAAGGGTATGGGAAATCATAGATAAGGGTAAGGGAGGCTAAGGGACACCTTCAATTGAATAAATAGGAGTATGAGGAGACAAGAGAACCCAAGTTGGAATTCTCCTCTTCCTCTTCTTCTTCTTCCTCAAACCCTAGCTCCCCTTCCCCCATTTCCTAAAACCAACTAAGCAAGAAGAAAGCTCTAGTCTTGGCATCACAACCTAGGATATATTCTACTACTTAAACAAGCGAAAGGATGTAAGTATCCCCTCACCTACAGTACAAGTTGTTTCGGTTGATAGTTGCTTAGAAATTTCTTTTGAAACTCTCGGCCAAGACTCTTTCATGATTTCAATGATTTTTCCATGTCATGTTTTGTATGAATATGATGATAATATGTTGATAGCTAGGTTTGGTTTGAGTGTTTAATCCCAAGGCCCTTGAATCTTTTGTCCAAGACCTATATATGCTCCTAATGGTATTCCATGCCATGTTTTGTATGTAGATGAAGATGACATGATGATAGTTAGGTTTGGTTTGAGTATTTGATCCCAAGGCCCCTTGAAACTTTCGACCAAGACCTATATATGCTCCTCATGGTCTTCCATGCTATGATCTATATGTTTCCATGCCATGTTTTGTATGTAGATGAAGATGACATGATGATAGCTAGGTTTGGTTTGAGTATTTGATCCTAAGGCCCCTTGAAACTTTCAGCCAAGACCCATATATGCTCCTAATGGTCTTCCATGCTATGATCTATATGTTTCCAGGCCATGTTTTGTATGTAGATGAAGATATTATGTTGATAGCTAGGCTTGATTTGTGTAGTTGATCCCAAAGCCCCCTTGAAACTTTCGGCCAAGTCCTAGTTGTGCTCCTAATGGTCTTCCATGCCATGATCTATATGTAATGGATGTTAACTTGTGGTTAGTTAAATCTTGTACAAGTTGTTTAGGATTTAAATTCTTAAGAACCCTCCCTTAGGGTTTCGGCCAACCCATGCTCAAGCCCTTTAATAATCCTCCATGCCATGCTACATGTATATAAAATGTTAATATGATGTTAGTTAGACTTTATGATAGCATGATTGGTTTAGGTCATTACCTTATGTCCATGTTAATTGTATGAATGTATTATTATGTTATGCTCATTGCCATGTTAATTGTATTAATGTATGATTATGTTATGCTCATTGCCATGTTAATTGTATGAATGTATGATTATGTTATGCTCATTGCCATGTTAATTTTATGAATGTATGATTGTGTTTTGCTCATTGCCATGTTAATTGTATGAATGTATGATTATGTTATGCTCATTGCATCATGATGAACAAGTATATATGATGAAAATGCCTAAGAGATGCTTCCCTAAGAGCACTCTTTATGTTATGAAAAGAAATATGATATGTTATGAAGAAGGAACATGATAGGCTATGATAAGGAACATGATATGTTATGAAGAAGGAACATGATATGTTATTTTACTTTATGCATGGCTTGTACCGAACCCTAACAAGGTCCAAGGGATGGGCTCCTATGTGCCCCTAGGTCGACGGTCATAGTATAGACCTAGTACGGGACGGTCTCCTAAGTTGCCCTAGCCCGATGGACATAGTACAGGCCTAGGATGGGCTTCTATGTTATGTTGCCCCTAGGTTGATTGACATAGTACGAGCCTAGTAACCTAGTATGTTCGGGATTAGCTACCTCGGGTCTATTTAGGGATGCGCACAATGATGATGATGAATATGGTACAATGTCGGGCCTAATATGTTGAGATTATGTTTAAGTACCTATAAAATATATGTTTTCAAAGGGCATCTTGCATATACCCCTTTCCATGTCTATGTGATTATGATGTTTATATGAATGCTATGCTTATATGTTCTTGTATGTTTATATGAATGCTATGCTTATATGTTCTTGTATGTTTATATGAATGCTATGCTTATATGTTCTTGTATGTTTATATGAATGCTATTCTTATATGTTCTTGAATGTTTATATGAACGCTATGCTTATATGTTCTTAAATGATCATGTCACTACTCTATGTCTAAGTCTTGATGTATGACTTTTGTGAATAGGAAAGGATCTTACTAAGCCTATGTGCTTATAGTTTCATGTTCCCTTGTACTAGAGATAAGGTTAAAGAATGGCTAAACTAAAGGGTGCAGCAAGAGGGGCAAAGTGTGTGTGGTAGTGGCATGGTGGAGGAGATCTGTTTATGTTCCCAAACTTATGCATGTTCTCCTTTAAGTTTTGCATGCTAGTTGTTAAGAGTCGAACTCTACTTGATGTTGATGGTTGCTACTTGGTGTTCTTTAAGTTGATTATCATGAACTTGAACTAAGTACTTATGAAATGATGATGCATGCTCCATGTTTCATGTTCTATGTTTTAAAAAGAAAAAAAAAAGAAGTTTTAAGTCTTTCGTTGTAAATGCATGTAGTCTTCCGCTGTAAATGCATGTATTTATGATCGCGTCGCGCCGCAGTTAAAAAGGGCGGGCGTGACAATATTCTCGATCTGAGGAGGAGCATGAACATCTTCTTCGAATAGTGTTAAAGACATTACGGCTAGAGCATCTATATGCCAAGGTTAGTAAATGTGATTTCTGGCTATCCTCAGTGGGTTTTCTTGGACACGTGGTATCTAACAGAGATATTTCTGTAGATCCCCAGAAAATCGAGGCCCGGTTGGGAGTAGCCAAAATCTGTTTAGGAAGTCCATAGTTTCCTTGGTTTGGACGGGTACTATCATAGATTCATGGAGGGATTCTCTAGTATTGCTACACCACTTACTCGCTTGACCCGGAAAGGGATCAAGTTCACCTTGTCAGAACCTTGTGAAACTAGTTTTCAGAAGCTTAAACAATGACTAATTTCTGCACTAGTGTTAGTGATTCCTTTTGGTGTTGATGGGATGGTACTGTGTACAGATGCTTTTTTCCAAGGGTTGGGAGCAGTTCTGATGCAGTTCAACTGTATGGTATCTTATGACTCTTGTCAATTAAAGGATCACGAAAGGAATTATCCAATGCACGATTTAGAGTTAGCAACCATTATTTTTTCCTGAAGATATGGTGACATTATTTGTATAGAATTACTTTTGAGATATATACAGACTATAAGAGTTTAAAATATCTTTTCACTCAGAAAGAATTGAATCTTAGACAGAGGCAGTGGATGGAATATCTGAAGGAATACGATTCTTCCATTCATTATCATTCGAGAAAAGCTAATGTGGTAGTAGATGCACTGAGCAGAAAGTCCCAAGGGATTTTGACTAGCCATTTGATAGCAGTTACTGATTTAGTTCGACAGTTCTCAGAGATAGGATTGTCTGAACAAGGTCAAACATCTCGAGGGATATTAGTTTCTATGGTTGCCCAGTCGGCTATTGTTGAAATGATCAAAGAAGCATAAGTTAGTGATCAACATCTGTAGTTTTTATGCAACACAGTGGACTCAGAAGGTCAGACATATTTCTCCTGTGATGAGCAGGGGGTACTTTATTTTTGTGGAAGGTTATGTGTTCCGGATACACATCCAATCAAGGAAGAGTTGTTACGGGAAACACATCATTCGAGATTTACTATACATCCTTATGGTACCCAGATGTACTAAGATTTAAAGTGTTCATACTGGTGGGATGGTATGAAGAGAGATATTGTAGACTTCATTGTTAGATGTGTAGTATGCCAGTAGGTGAAAGCGGAATATCATAAACCAGCTGGGTTGCTTTTGGAGATTCCGATACCGGAGTTGAAGTGGGAGCACATCACCATGGATTTTGTTATGGGATTACCCAGAACGCGTAAGGGACATGATGCGATTTGGGTAATTGTGGATAGGCTAACCAAATCTACTCATTTCCTTCCAATTCATGGGATAGACTCGTTAGATCGTCAGGGAGAGTTATACTGTCGAGAGATTATTGTTAGGGATTAGATGTCGTTAGAGGAGGGGGGTGAATATCATGTTCGTTGCTTCGATGGAAATTGATCTCATTGTTTGCTACAAACATTAGTATATGCAGGAAAATAATAATAACAAAAACAAATACAAAAAATAAGCAATACACGAGAATATAGAGTGGTTCAGAACCTTAGGGTTCCTACTCATGGGTTGAGCTCAAATGAGGCATAACGATGCAAACACTACTAATAACTCCTTCTCGACAACAAGTCAGAGGCAAAGAAATCTCGTACAATGATTACACAAGTAATACAAGTAAATACAAGTGATTACAAATGAAATACACAAAAACACATAAAAAAAACTTTACAAATGTGCTTTTGGATGCTTGCTTGTTTGGTTTCTTGAGCTGCACTTGCAAACCCTGAATTGCACTAGCAAATCGACCCAAATTTCCTCAAATATGTTAGTTATATATGAGAGGTTTCCTAAGGCAATCGCCTTATGCTTGCATCATTTATTTGATAATTGAAGATTCCCTATTTGAGTGTACATGCTATCATGTATTTGATTGGATCTTAAACTCATTTACTGAATATCCGCAATACGATTCACAAGATGAGAGAATTTGTGATTGGATGAAAATTGGTGAGTATCTCTACATGTGTAATTGTGATGTATTGGAATTATCCCTAATCGATGAATTGATGTATTCGGACACCATCAATTATGTTGAGACTAGCATGAGTTATACTCCTTGGTTTATCTAAGCAGTTGTTTCTCACTGGCTGGAGACATTGGGATGTCCAGAGTTAACTGTGGATGCTAGTTATAGTAACTAGTTCATTGGAGTGACTAGCTATACGACTTCATATGGTTCTCTGCATATATGGATATGTCAATGAAGTTCTTACTGCAGCTTAAGTGTGATGTTCCTTCGACTTGCAGTATTCAAGTCATCTTGGTCATGAAGACTTATTCTTTAACATCTTAAGCAAGCATCTCTGAGGAGATGTTGCCCCGGGATGATTGGGTATAAGTCGAAGTGGTCGAAGGTGTTTGAATAGCCTACAGAGGATTCACCACTCCTTGCGAGGAGATGTATACCCTAAGGCCTCTCGTCGGATTGTTACTAAAGTCTTTGGCAAAAGAATTACATGTTTGGAGTTTGGTAGTCTTGGATACATGTGAAATAACTAGAATCGAAGGACGAGGAAATAATACTTGGGCTAGGTGTGACAAGGTCAGCCTAGTGGGGATTGCCACAATGGACCATGTCCTGAACCAAGTGGGTATAAGATAAGTGAAGGGAATAGGGCACGACTCATTGTAGCTACTGAAAGATTTCAGAAGTTATTCTGAGGTCAACAGTTGATTTTTCAATTAATTGGGGATTATGAAGTACTACTAGGTACCACTCATGATCGTACGATAATTAATGTTTAATTATAGACGACCAACATAAACCAGGAACCTATTTGGTCACACACACTTCGAGTGTTATCCGAAGGATTTAAAATGAGTTTAAGAATGAGATTCTCAGATTGATAGAGACTTGGTTTTGTTGGACCAAACAAAAAGCGAGTATGAAATTGTTTCAGTCGCATCGGAAGCTTGGATGGGTCGAGTCTTATGAAGACATGATGGATGAACCAAATCAGTTTGGTTCTAATCTAATGGTGCAAAATAAACCAAAATTGGTTTGTTTTAAACGAATGAACCAAAATTGGTTTAGTTCATTTTAACTTAAAATAGACCAACGCGGTTTGGTTTATTTTAACTTAAGTTAATGGAGCGGGTTAATGGGTTTTGGTTGTGAACCAATAACCCTTTGAGAAAAGGATTTCGACAAAAGAATTTAGAGAAAAGGTCTTGAGAAAAGGTCTTTAGGGAAAGTCTATTAATGGATAAGAGATATGTTCTCTATAAATAACAGGGTTGAGAGATAACCATTGTTCGATCGACTTAGGTTTTTGAAACCCTGGCCATTTTTCTCCTCTCCTTGCTCCTTGCCGCCCAAGTTGTTGTGCCACCCAACCCTTTGGTGTCGCCCAAATTGTTGTGCTGCCACCTTCTCCTTGCCACTGACCAACACCAGTCGTCGGCAACCCTCTGGCCTTCGTCAACCGTCGACCAACCTGCCTTGGATGCCAGTGACCAAGGAGTAGCCGACCACTTGTTTGGCCGACCACCTCCTCCACCAAGTTGCCCTCTTGGACAACTTGTGTCCTTTGCGACTAGAGCATCATTTAGCCGGTGTTCAAAACTTAGACAATGACCTTCTTGCGAAGGATTGGATCTCCAACAATCCTCTTTGGTTGAGGATCGAAGTTTCATCAATCGGCTGACGAAAATCACTTTCGAGAAACGAGTTTATGAAACTCGTTTTGGATTTGAATTGTGATCGTCTGTCGGATCACAACATCTTCGATACAAGACTAGTATCTCATGTGAAGATGGGGCTCGTAGCTTGTTGAAGCTATCCTGACAATACTCGGCGTGGATATGAACAGAGGCAAAACTTACGAGGGTCGCTAAGGTTGATGTCATTTCTGCTTCACATAATCCGTCAGGTATACCTAGAGTAGTTTTCTTTTATTGTAAAATTTGAAATGACAATTATGTGTACACTTGTTGTATCCTTGCATGTGTGTGGTGTGTGTGTTATAATAAATTAGTTTATTACATGTTTTTTTTGGACTAACCAAGCCACAAAAACTGCTTTTTGCGTTGCGGAAACCTCGGAAGTCAGCCACGGATCCGTGCGAAGGTAAACAAAAATACATGTATGTGTTTAAAAAACCTAGATCTACCTTAGATCTACATGAAAGGAGCGTTACCAATGTTGCGACGCCCTTCATTTATCCCGCTCGTCTAAACGGCTTATCGAAACTCGAGAGTGTCAAGTGTACACTCCACTATCGGTATCCACCGAGCAATAGGTGGAGAAAAGCAACCTAGATTGTGCTAGCACCACTTGATGCGACGTCCTTCGCTTATCCCACTCGTCCAAACGGCTTGCCGGAACTCGAGAGTGTCAAGTGTACACTTCTCTATTGGTATCCATAAGAGCAATAGGTGGAGAAAAGCAACCTAGAGTGTGCTAGCACCCTTAGAAGCTCACGGAAAAGGAGGGGGGAGAAAGCTTGAGAAGGGAGAGGAGGAAGAAGATGAAGTTACTACACTTAACTTCACACTACCAACACTTTCAAGTCAAGTCAAACTTGACCTTTTATCTCCCATGGTTGATCAAATCCAACCATTTGATTCAAGTCAATTTGATTTAATGAATCTCTATTCATTAGTTTAAATTGACTCAATGAATCAAATCTAAATTAGACTCATTCAACACTTGAATCAAATTGAGTCTAACTCAATTAGTCTAATTTTGATTACTCTTAATCCAATTTGGTTGATCCCATGAACCTAATCCTTAGTGTCCATCATATGAACCTAATCTCTATCTAATTGCCCTTTGTGTATGACCCTATAGGTTCTTGTAACATTGGCAATGCTCCTAAACCGATTTAGGAACATAAGCAATGAGTGGTATCAAGCAACACATCATTGCTACCCAAGTTACAAGAATGTTGAGATCCAACATCACCTTTGTGACTCTCACAATATGTGACAATGTCCCTCTATCCTTGACATCTAGATTGACCAATTGAGGCATAGACCGTGTCATCCTAGGTACAATCTATATCTTAAACTCCAAGTAGACTCACTCTAATCAAATAAGCTCAATATCTCATATTGACTCGTTTGGGCATGGCCATGCACTTAGTGGTCTCACTCTATTAAGAAAAACGATGTCACTCTCATCATATAGGAGGGATAGATCCCATCTACATCACTCACATCCCTCCGCATAATTTGTTACATACCCAGTAATCATCTTTATAGTCCACCTTTTACGAGTGACGTTTGACGAAGCCAAAGTATGCAACTCCTTATGTAGGGAACCATGGTAACTTCAGGTTCAAGGACTAATAGTCATACTAATAGTCACATGAGAAAGTATATGACACTCATATAATGATCCATCATACTTTCTCATGGTGGGTCATTCAATATACATTCTCCAATGCATACCCATATGTCAACTTGATATCTTATATCCATGACTTGTGAGATCAAGCCATCGAGTTGACCTACATGCTAGTCTCTTCGCATTAACATTGTACCTAAATGTTAATACTTGACTGGGAATGATTAAGAGTAGTGTTCTCTATATCATCTCATTATCGATTCAACCAATCGATTGATATAGATAAGAACTTTCTACTCAAGGACGTTATTATACTTAGTTATTTGGCACCAAAACAAGTATAATAACTATAAAAAAAATGTCTTTATAAATATGAATATGATACAACAAAGTCCATAAAATAATCATCACATGATTGACTCTAGGGCTTTCACTAACAATCTCCCACTAGCACTAGTGTCAATCACTGTAGTATCTAATACCCAATGACCTAGTGTGACCATCATGCTTTTTTATGCGTCAAAGCCTTGGTCAAGGGATCTACGATGTTAGCCTCTGTGCGTAATCTACAAATCTTCACATCTCCACTATCGATAATCTCTCGAATGAGATGGAAGCGTCGTAGTATGTGTTTGGTCCGCTGGTGTGAGCAAGGTTCCTTAGCCTGCGCAATTGCTCCATTGTTATCACAATAGAGCTCTATAGGATCTTCTATGCTAGGAACCACCCCAAGCTCAATAATGAACTTACGGATCCAAAATGCTTCCTTTGTTGCCTCTTATGCAGTGATATACTTGTCCTTTGTTGTAGAATCAACAACAGTGTCCTGCTTAGAACTCTTCCAGCTCACAACGCCACAATTCAAGCAAAACATGAACCCTAACTGCGATCTATAATCATCCTTGTCAGTTTCAAAGCTGACATCGCTGTAACCCTTTACAGCTAGCTCCTTATCGCCTCCAAATATCAACTTTAGTCCTTCTCAAGTACTTAAGAATATTCTTGACTGCTATCCAGTGATGCTCACCTAGATCTTACTGGTATCTACTCGTCATGCCCAAAGCATACGAGACATCAAGACGAGTACATAGCATGGCGTACATGATAGATCCTATGGCAGATGCATAAGGGATCTTATCCATACGGTCTCTCTCCTCTCTAGAAGAGGGACTTTGAGTCTTTAAAAGACTCACACAATGTGACATTGGCAGAAGTCCCTTCTTGGAATTCTGCATGGCAAACCATAGTAATACCGTGTCAATATATGTACTTTGACTTAGGCCAAGCAATCTCTTAGATCTATCTCAATAGATCTTGATGCCTAGAATATAAGATGCTTCACCTAAATCCTTCATTGAGAAGCGCATTCCCAGCCAAGTCTTCATAGACTGTAGCGAAGGGATGTCATTCCCAATGAGTAGTATGTCATCCACATACAATACAAGAAAGACAACTGTGTTTCCATTAACCCTCTTGTAGACACAGGGTTCATCTTCATTCTTGATGAAACCAAACTATTTGATCTCATCATCGAATCGAAGATTCCAGCTCCGAGATTCTTGCTTTAGCCCATAAATGGACCTTTGCAGCCTTCATACTTTGCCAGTATGCTGTGGATCTACAAAATCCTCAAGTTGTGTCATATACACATCCTCGAGCAAGTTTCCATTCAGAAATGCAGTTTTGACATCTATCTGCCAGATCTCATAATCGTGGTATGCTACAATAGCAAGCAAGATCCGAATGGACTTAGACATCGCCACTGGAGAAAAGGTTTCACCATAGTCAATACCATGAATTATCTTGAAACCTTTAGCCACCAATCGACCCTTATAGGTATGCGTAAGTCCATCTATGTTAGTCTTTCTCTTAAAGACCCACTTACACCCAATGAGTTTGATGCCTTCAGGTGGATAAACCAAATTCCATACTTGGTTGGTGTACATGGATTCCATCTCGGATCTCATGGCCTCTAGCCATTTCTCATAATCTGGGCTCATCACAGCTTCCTGATAGGAGGTAGGCTCATTCTCAATGAGCATAATGTCATCATGGTCAGACAAGATAAATGATTATCTCTCAGGCTGACGACGTACCCTATCAGACCTGTGAAGAGGTAGGTTTACATGAACAGGTTGTTGTTCCACAACTCTTTGTGCAACAATCTCATCACCTACAACACTTTGTGGTTCATGTTCAACCTCCATCAAGGCCTTAGTGCTATGGTCCTTATCTTGAATTTCTTCAAGATCGAATGTACTCCCACTAGTTTTTCTAGAAACACCCCAGTCTTTGCTACAAACACTTTGTGCTGACTGGAAATGTAGAAGTATTATTCCTTCGTTTCCTTGGGATATCCAACAAAATAACACTTATCGGATTTGGGTCCCAATTTGTCTAAGACTTGGCGTCGAACGTAAGCCTCACAACCCCAAATCCTCATGAAAAACATCTTGGGATTTTTCCCTGTCCATATCGTATATGGTGTCTGAAGGGTTTTCTTTATCGAGTCCGTGAGGGGAAACTTCGCTTCCCACTTCACCTCGGTAGCTTATCCTTGGCGATCCCTTCGATGTCCCTGGATTAAAATAATTTAATCCTAGACAAAAGAGATTTCCCAAACCACCAAGTCATCGTCGTGATATTCGTTTAGCGAGGTCACTAGAACAAACTAGTTGTTCAAGCGACCATCCTCTATTCTACGAGTAGCCACGGAATAGACGATATCCGAATCTTCGGTTTTTATATTTTTGCTCGGGATCCAAGTATTATTTAGCCATTTACAGATTTATAACATGGATATAATTGAAAAACAAATAGAAACATGTAACATATAAAATTAGAGAATCGATATATCTCTCGATCTTCTAATAAATGACCTTCCTCCTTTCGGACATCATGTGGGCGACGCTCTACCAAAAGTCGAAGCTCCTAGTGTTAGTAATATATGAGAGATGTCCTAAGGCAATCGCCTTATGTATGAACCATTTATATGATAAATGAAGATTCACTATTTGAGTATACATGTTTCATGTATTTGATTGGATCTTAAACTCATTTACTGAATGTCCACGATACGATTCACAGCATGAGAGAATTTGTGATTGGATCACAACTAGTTAGTATCTCTACATGTGTAATTGTGATGTATCGGAATTATCCCTAGTCGATGAATTGATGGATTTGGACACCATCAATTCTGTCGAGACTAGCACGAGGTATACTTCTTGGTGTATCCAAGCAGCTGATTCTCACTGGCTGGAGACATAGTGATGTCCGGAGTTAATCGTGGATGCTAGTTATGGTAACTAGTTCATTGGAGTGACCAGCCGTAAGACTTCATATGGTTCTCTTCATATATAGATATGTCAATGAAGTTCTTACTGTGGCTTAAGTGCGATGTTCCTTTGACTTGCGGTATTCAAGTCATCTTGATCATGGAGACTTATGCTTTGACATCTTAAGCAAACATCTCTGAGGAGATGTGGACCCGAGATGATTGGGTATAAGTCGAAGTGATCGAAGGTGTTTGAATAGCCTATAAAGGATTCACCACTCCTTGCGAGGAGATGTATACCCATGGCCTCTCGTCGGATTGTTACTAAAGTCTTTGGCCAAAGCATTACATATTTAGAGTAAAGTACTCTTCGATACATGTGGAGTAACTAGAATCCGTAGGACGAGGAAATGATACTTGGGCTAGGTGTGACGTAGTCAGCCTAGTGGGGACTGACACAATAGACCATGTCCTGAACCAAGTGGGTATAAGATGAGTGAAGGGAATGGGGCACGATTCATTCGAGCTCTTGAAGGGTTTGAAATAGTTCGGATCAACCGTTGATCTTTTGGTTAATTGGGGATCATGATGTACTACTAGGTGCCACTCATGATCGTTCTATAATTAATGGTTAATTATAGACGGCCAACATAAACCGAGAACCTATTTGGTCACACGCAACGAGTGTAATCCAAAGGATTTAAAGCGAGCTTGAGAATGGGATTCTCGGCAAGAGAAACTATGTTTGGTTGGACCAAACATAAGCGAGCATGAAATTGTTTGATCGCAATGGAAGCGTGGATGGGCGTGTCTTATGAAGACATAATGGATGGACCAAAATGGTTTGGTTCTAATCAATGGATAAGAATAAACCAAAGGGTTTGGTTTATTTTAAGCGAATGAACCAAAAGTTGGTTCGGTTCGTTTTAACTTAAAATAAACCATCATGGTTTGGTTTATTTTAACTTATCTTAATGGAGCGGTTAACGGGCTTTATGGATATGATCCATTAACCATTAAGAAAATTAGTTCTCTATAAAAGTGGGCTTAAGGGATTGTTAAACCCTAACTAATCATCCAAACCCTAGACGCATAACATGTTGTTGCCGCCCAACACATTGTTGCCGCCCACTTATGGTGGCGCTGTCACCTCCTTGCCGGCGCCCAAGCTCCAGCCGGCGAACCTCCGGCGACCCTCCGTGATCTCCTCTAGGTTCGTGATAAAGTGAGCTTCCATCTCTCCTTTTGGCGGCCTCTATTCCTCCACCAAAAGCTGTCCAGTTTTTCTGGACAGCTTGTTTTCTTATTGTCGGGCGTCGTTTGGGCGGCGGTTAGTGCTCGATAGCGCCTAACTTAGGGATTTGATCTCCGGTAATCCTCTGAGGTGGAGGACGAAGGATTCGTCAAAGCGGTTGTGAATACCTCTCCGGAGAAGCGAGTTTGAGAACTCGTTTTGGATCCGAATTTGGATTCGGATCGTGATCATCTCTCGATCACGTCGTCTTCAACACGAGGCTAGTAACCCGTATGAAGACGAAGCTCGTGACTTAGCGAAGTCATCCCGAGGAGCTCGGCGTGGATACGGATAGAGACGATTCTTACGAGGATCGTTCCGGTTGATGCCGTTCCCGCTACACGTCATACGGAAGGTATAACGTAGTTTAATTTCCTTTTATTGCAAATTTTAATTTACGGTTATGTCTACACTTGTTGTAATAGCATGCGTGTGTTGTGTGTGTTGTAATAAATAGGAGTATTTATTATTTTTAATTGCTTCCGCTGTGCTCATGTTTACGAAACATGATCGAACACACACACGCCGCGGTGCCGGAAACCCAACAGTGGTATCAGAGCCCAGGTTGTGTTTTGACATAATCGTAAAAATGGTTTTGCGATAGTCATAATGTATTTCTGGAAGTTTTCTAAATTTTGGAAATTTAGAAGTATTTATGGAAAATTTTCAATTTTGGAAAGTCTAGAAGTATTTATGGAAATCTTCCACTTTTGGAAAGTTGGAAGTATTTATGGAAATTTATATTTTCCATAAATAAAATATTTGATTAGATTCTGGAAATTTATTTCCTAATTTAATCATGATTTGATTTGGGAAATCAAATCTTAAAATATTTAATTTCCATAAGTAGTTTTAAAGATTTATGAAATTGGTTTCCTAAATAGATTTTCCTTAATCAAATAATTCCATGAATAAAATATGTGATTAGATTTGGAAATTTGTTTCCTAATTTAATTATGATTTGATTTGGAGAATCAAATCTTAAACATATTTTATTTCCATAAATAGTTATGACATATAAGGAAATTATATACATGACATAATTGTATGCCATGTAATTGCATTAGATGCATAACATTATGCCATGCGTGTCGTGACATGTAGATGTATGCCATGTATGCCATGCCATGTAGATAATAGTTATTTGCATGCAAAGAGGATGAGACATAAAAACCCTTAATCAATATTAAAGCCAACACCTTCCATTAATATGGTTAGAACCAGAGTTCTGTTTCTTGTTTGGGTTGTTGGACTCTCTCCAAGCCCGGCTCGAACCTGAATATGTTCAAACCATGGAATAGTTTAATACTAATATGGTAAGAGTCAGAGGTCAATCGTTAGCTTTGTTTTTTGGACTCTCTCCAAGCTGGGCTAATTGGTTGAATGCGCTCTAACCATATTAAAACTATTTCTCGATTAATGGGTTGGCTTTAACGGAGCATCGGCTTGTTGGACTCTCTCCAAGGTCGATGTAAAGGGAGGTGAAGTTGGGTGCTATGCATATGATGCATACTTGTTAATGTGTTAACAACCCGATGTATGTGTGAACATTCAATTAGTTGATAGCACATTGTGATAGTTGCATATACGGGATATGCAATCGGTATAGATGATACCTACCGTCGTAGTTATGAATGGCTTGTTGGACTCTCTCCAAGGTTGTTCATAACTATGATGGATATCAGCCCATTCGGAGATGGACCTACAATCTCCCGAAGTGATTTTGGGGTTTTGAAATTCGAAAAATGAATGGGATTTATAAATGTATATTGATGCATTTTAAAATCATCTTTCTCATATATGCTCGTTTTGTATTTCTAAGTTAATATATTGATCATGATGTGTTTGAATTTGCGTTCCATTTTGGATTCGAATAAATTGACTGAGCCGAACTTCTTGGACTGGCTTAGAAACTTGAGAATTGTTCTCAAGGTGGAAAAGCTTGCAAATGTCCTCGAAGCGCCTCTTCCCGCCCGTCCTAGTGACGATGCAACTCTGGACCAATTGTTGGCCTATCAGAAACATGTGAGTGATTCTGAACAAATGAGTTGCATCATGCTAGCCACGATGGAACCCAAGCTCTGGCGGCATGAGGATATGGATGCTCTTATCGTAGTACTAAATCTTTGTTAGTTTGTTGATGAGCAAGTGATTTTTGAAATGTTAGAAGTCTCAAAGCTCCTCTTCACCTCCGAGATGCTAGGAGGTTCATCGTGGTACTTGCCAATATCTTTGAAGACCTGTGGAGTCTTCGAGAAGCATGAGGGGATGGTGTTGTTAGTTGATTCCTCAAAGAAAGGTTCTAAGAGGAAGTCAAAGGAACAACGAGAAGGGAAAGAAGAGAAGGGCTAAGAAGGTAGAACTAGCACAAAGGAAACTTGCCATCATTATGGCAAGGAGAGACATTCTTGAAGAAAGTGCAAGATTTATCTTGAGTCCATGAAGAAGGATAAGGCATCGGATGCCCCATCTTCTTCAGAAATCTTCTTTATTGATTGTCATTCTATTTCCTCAAACACTTGGGTATTTGATACTGGGTGTGGCTCACATATATGTAATGACATACATGGGCTAAGGAATAGAAGAAGACTCGTCAAGGGGAGAGTCAAATTTACGTGTTGGGAATGGAGCAACGGTTGCTGCACTCGCCATCGGAACGTACTTGTTGGAACTCCCTGTAGGACTTGTCTTAGAACTGGACAATTGCTTTTATGTTCCTTCGTTGATAAAGAACATCATGTCTATTTCTTGTCTAAATAGAAATGGGTTCCATTTGACTTTTAGTAACAATTGTTGTTACATAACTTTGAATGGAGTACTTTATGGAACTGGAACTTTGAGTAATGGCATTTATACGTTGGACGTATCCAGTGACATCTTCAATATCGAAGCGAGCAACACGCGTGCTCGAAAGGATAATCAAATGGACTCCTATATGTGGCATTGTCGTCTTGTCCATATAAGCAAGAAACGCATGTCTGAATTACACCGATGTGGAATTCTGGAATCGTTTGAATTGGATTCATACGATACATGTGAATCATGCTTAAAAGGCAAGATGACTAAGTTACCTTTTACTGCAAAAGGTGAACGAGTGGGAGAGTTACTAGGTCTAGTACATACTGATGTATGTGGACCCATGTCAACTCAAGCTTTAGGAGGCTATAGCTACTTCATCACCTTCACCGATGATCACTCATGGTTTGGGTATGTGTTCTTGATGAAACACAAGTCTGAAGCCTTTGAAAGGTTCAAAGAATTCAGAAATGAAGTAGAGAAACAACATGACAAGAGTATTAAAATACTTCGATCGGATCGAGGTGGTGAATACTTAAGTCAAGAGTTTCTTGATTATCTAAGAGACAATGGTATATTGTTTCAATGGACTCCGCCATATACACCAAGGCATAATGGTGTATCTGAGAGGCGTAACCGGACCTTGTTGGACATGGTCAGGTCAATGATGAATCATGCGACTCTTCCCAAGTCCTTTTGGGGCTATGCACTTCAGACAGCTGTTTACTTGTTAAACAGAATGCCTACAAGGTAGTCTCAACTACTCCATATGAGATATGGAATAGTAAGAAACCTCATGTATCTTACTTGAAGATATGGGGTTGTCTGCTTATGTGAATGGACAAGATGCTAAGTCGATAAAGTCTATTTGTTGGATACCCTAAGGAAACAAGGGGTTACCAATTCTATCATCTGTGGAACAAAAGGTGTTTGTTTCAAGGCATCTTTGTATTTCTAGAGAAAGAGTTTCTCTTGCAAGAAAGCGTGGGAGTGTCATCGAGCTTGAGGAGGCTCGAGAGACTCAAATAGACATTGATGAGATACACGGTGAAGCACAACGGTAAAGGCAACTCATAGTGATGAGCAATCATTTGGACCTATTGTAACACCACATCTTCGTAGATCACGGTAGATTCACGAGAGATATGGATTTCTCGTAAGTGAATCGAACGACGTGTTACTCATTGATGATGAGGAGCCTACCAGTTATGAAGAAGTGCTGACAAGTTCAGAAAGGGATAAGTGGCTTGGTGCCATGAAGTCGGAAATGGATTCCATGTACGAAAACCAAGTTTGGAACTTGGTTGACCCACCTGAAGGCATAAAGCCTATAGGGTGCAAGTGGGTTTTCAAGAAGAAAACCGACATGGATGGTAATGTGATTACCTATAAGGCTAGATTGGTGGCGAAGGGATATCGTCAAAAGCAAGGTGTTGATTATGACGAAACCTATTCGCCTGTAGCTATGCTTAAATCCATTCGGATGCTCCTGGCCATAGCGGCTCATTATGATTATGAGATATGGCAGATGGATGTGAAAATAGCTTTCCTTAATGGAAACTTGCTCGAGGACGTGTATATGATACAGCCTGAGGGTTTCACATCGGTTGATAAAACCAAGGTATGCAAGTTGCGACGATCCATTTATGGATTGAAGCAATCATCCAGGAGCTGGAATATCCATTTTGATGAGACGATCAAAAAGTTTGATTTCTCACAAAATCCAGACGAACCTTGTGTGTACAAGAAGGTTAGTGGGAGTGCAGTCGTGTTCCTAAGATTGTATGTCGATGACATATTACTTATAGGAAACGATGTGTCCATCTTACAGTCAGTTAAGGTTTGGATATCCAAGACATTCTCCATGAAAGACCTGGGAGAAGCAACCTACATCCTTGGGATTAAGATCTATAGAGATAGATCGAAACAGTTGCTTGGTCTTTCGCAGTCTACATATATAGACCGAGTGCTAAAGAGGTTTAGCATGTCGGAATCCAAGAAAGGTTTCCTACCCATCAGGCATGGGGTACACCTTTCGAAGTCTATGTGTCCGCCAAGAGAAGATTTGCATGAGTAAGATTCCTATGCATCCGCAATGATCTATCATGTATGCTATGTTATGTACGAGGCCCGATGTATCGTATGCCTCACGAGTGTCACGGCGGATACTATCCGATCCAGGAATGGATCATTGGGCGGCTGTTAAGACGATCCTTAAGTACTTGAGAAGAACTAAGGATGTGTTCCTAATATATGGAGAAGGGTACATGGTGATACGTGGGTATACGGATGCCAGCTCCAGACAGACAAGGATGATTCCATGTCTCAGTCTGAGTATGTATTCACCGGGAATGGAGGTGCAATAAGTTGGAAAGGTTCCAAGCTTGACACTATAGCGGATTCTGCCACTAAGGCAGAATACATTGCAGCTTTGGAAGCAGCAAAGGAAGCGGTTTGGATCAAGAAGTTCATCTTTGAACTTGATGTGGTCTCATCAGCGATCCAAATATGTGCTTCGCCGCTATCATCTTATCAGAGAGATCATCAGTAGGAACGAAATATAAATCGAGAAAATTCCCACTGAAAGGAACTTAGCGGATCCTTTGACTAAAGCATTACCTCAAAGTAAGTTTGAGGGTCATGTTAGAGCTTATGGTATTGGATACCGTAGCGATTGGAATTAGGCCAAGTGGGAGTTTGTTAGTAATATATGAGAGATGTCCTAAGGCAATCGCCTTATGTATGAACCATTTATATGATAAATGAAGATTCACTATTTGAGTATACATGTTTCATGTATTTGATTGGATCTTAAACTCATTTACTGAATGTCCACGATACGATTCACAGCATGAGAGAATTTGTGATTGGATCACAACTAGTGAGTATCTCTACATGTGTAATTGTGATGTATCGGAATTATCCCTAGTCGATGAATTGATGGATTTGGACACCATCAATTCTGTCGAGACTAGCACGAGGTATACTCCTTGGTGTATCCAAGCAGCTGATTCTCACTGGCTGGAGATATAGTGATGTCCGGAGTTAATCGTGGATGCTAGTTATGGTAACTAGTTCATTGGAGTGACCAACCGTAAGACTTCATATGGTTCTCTGCATATATAGATATGTCAATGAAGTTCTTACTGTGGCTTAAGTGCGATGTTCCTTTGACTTGCGGTATTCAAGTCATCTTGATCATGGAGACTTATGCTTTGACATCTTAAGCAAACATCTCCGAGGAGATGTGGACCCGGGATGATTGGGTATAAGTCGAAGTGATCGAAGGTGTTTGAATAGCCTATAAAGGATTCACCACTCCTTGCGAGGAGATGTATACCCATGGCCTCTCGTCGGATTGTTACTAAAGTCTGTGGCCAAAGCATTACATGTTTAGAGTAAGGTACTCTTCGATACATGTGGAGTAACTAGAATCCGTAGGACGAGGAAATGATACTTGGGCTAGGTGTGACGTAGTCAGCCTAGGGGGGACGGACACAATAGACCATGTCCTCAACCAAGTGGGTATAAGATGAGTGAAGGGAATGGGGCACGATTCATTCGAGCCATCAAGGGTTTCGTAAATAGTTCGATCAACCGCTGATCTTTTCTTAATTGGGGATCATGATGTACTACTAGGTGCCACTCATGATCGCTTCTATAATTAATGGTTAATTATAGACGGCCAACATAAACCGAGAACCTATTTGGTCACACGACAACGAGTGTAATCCAAAGGATTTAAAACGAGCTTGAGAATGGGATTCTCGCATCGAGAGAAACTATGTTTGGTTGGACCAAACATAAAGCGAGCATGAAATTGTTTCACCGCAATGGAAGCGGATGGGCCGTGGTCTTATGAAGACATAATGGATGGACCAAAATGGTTTGGTTCTAACTAATGGATAAGAATAAACCAAAGGGTTTGGTTTATTTTAAACGAATGAACCAAAAGTTGGTTCGTTCGTTTAACTTAAAATAAACCATCATGGTTTGGTTTATTTTAACTTATCTTAATGGAGCGGTTAACGGGCTTTATGGATATGATCCATTAACCATTAAGAGAATTAGTTCTCTATAAAGTGGGCTTAAGGGATTGTTAAACCCTAACTAATCATCCCCCAACATGTTGAGCCGCTAACCAACCTCCTTGCCTCTCGCCCAGCTCAGCCAAGGCGAACCTCCGCGACTCCGTGATCTCCTTGGTTCGGTGATAAGGTGAGCTTCCATCTCTGTTGGCCGCCTCTATTCTTCCACCAAAGCTGTCCAGTTTTTCTGACAGCTTGTTTCTTTGTTATCGGAGCGCGCCGCTTGGACGACGGTTAGTGCTCCGATAGCAGCGCTAACTTACCGGGATTTGATCTCCGTAATCCTCTGAGGTGGAGGACGGCGATTCGCCAAACGGTTGACAAATACCTCTCCGGAGAAGCTGAGTTTTGAGAACTCGCTTGGATCCGAATTTGGATTCGGATCGTGATCATCTCTCGATCACGCCGCCTTCAACACGAGGCTAGTAACCCGCACGTAAGACGGCTCGCGGACTTAGCGAAGTCATCCCGAGGAGCTCGGCGTGGATACGGATAGAGACGATTCTTACGAGGATCGTTCCGGTTGATGCCGTTCCCGCTACACGTCATACGGAAGGTATAATGTAGTTTAATTTCTTTTTATTGCAAATTTTAATTTACGGTTATGTCTACACTTGTTGTAATAGCATGCGTGTGTTGTGTGTGTTGTAATAAATAGGAGTATTTATTATTTTTAATTGCTTCCGCTGTGCTCATGTTTACGAAACATGATCGAACACACACACGCCGCGGTGCCGGAAACCCAACACCTAGATCGCAAATCTTTCTTCCTTGCTCATCGAAAGCAAGAGGAAGAATAGAAACAAAGCTCTTCTCCTTCCTATGGCCAACCAACATGCAACAAAAGACATGCTTGCCGCCGGCCAACAAGGAGAAGGAGATAATGGTGGAAACCAGTCAAGACACCAAGGGAAAGCCCTATATCTTATTTCCACCACCTAAGGAGAAGGAAAAGAGGTCTTTGGATGCTGCCCAAGGGCTGGGATAGAGCTATGGGCGCCAGCCACCAAAGGAGGAAGAAGAAACAAAACTTTCCTTATTTGGTGCCACCCAAACCTCCTAAACCCTAAGCCTCCAAATCCTAATCCTAGCTTTCCATATGGCTGGCCATGGAAGAAAAGAAGAAGAATAGGATGAGCTCATTCCAAGCTAGAGAGGAGAAGAATAGGGGTCGGCCAACCTGTAGGGATGTATACTGAAAAGTCTATCTTTTCGATGAACATCTTTATTTTGAAATAAGAATCACATGATCATTGTTTGCATATTTTTATGGTTATGCAATATTGTCTCATACTTTACATTGTAGATAACATGGTGTGTGGTGTCACACAGGAGATCATGTTATCGGCCCCCTTGGAAAGTATAAGTAAAGGCTCACAACCGAGATGGCTTTGGACAAACCATCGGAATGGTTGTAGTGTGATTTGGTATTGGTTTGTCTTGACCATAGAATCACACTAGTGCACTTTGTGTGTATTGAGCAGGACCGACATAGAGGTGATTCGATTTATTGTTGACTACATAATCGAATTGGACCTCAGATATTATTTACCACATGCTCTTAATCCCGATATAATAACGGGCACATATACTTAGTACTCATCTCTTTGATTTACCAATGGGCGAGATTTATAGATTAAATCGATAGACTCGGTAAGTTGGGAGATGATATTATTTATATGGTGTGTCATTGATTATAGGAGGAAACCGTGTCCTATATATTAGGATGATGATGTCTCCTTGAGGAGTTCATAAGGTTCATCATGTAAACCCTGCAGGTGGACTTGGTCCGGCATGATGAAAAGGTTGAGTGGTACTACTCAAGGAGTTAGATGTTGATTAATTAATGGTCAGTAAATTAATTAATCGATGGAAATTCGAGATCATAAATACGGGGAGAAATGTACAAATAATATATGGAGCCCATATTATCATATGGGGGTTGGTGAGGTAGATCAATGATGGACCTCTAGTGGATTGGATCATCATTAGTGGATCGGACTTTATGTGGGCTTGATCCATGGGTGGCCAAGACCCAACTCCTCCTCATGGTCCCTAATGTAGCCTATTAACACCTCATGAAGCTTAGATCCAATGAATAGAAACAAAACTCTAAGATCCATTGGTAGAGATCAAATATCTAAGATCCGACAGTTGAGATTAAATCTCTAGATCCGACGGTTGTGATTAAATCCCTAGAACCAATGGAGGAGATTAATTCATGACTTATCCCTAACTCTATAAAAAGAGGGCATGGGGAGTGGTCGTGGATTACATGATGAATAGGAGGAGAGCTAGGATTTGGGTGGCAAGGAGCAATCCTATTTGAGATAGGATTGGGATTAGGGTTTTGAGGCTAGGGTGGCACCAAATAAGGAAGGTTCTTTCTCTCTTCTTCTTCCTCTTTGGGCCAACGTCCAGCAGCCTTTTCCATCTCTTTTCCAGCCTTGGCCGGCACCCAAAGTCCCCTTCTTCTTCTCCTTAGGTGGTGGAAACAAGATATAGGGTTTCCCTTGGTGTCTTGGTAGTTTTCCACCATCTCCTTCTCCTTCTAGTTGGCCGGCGGCAAGGGCTTTGATAGCTCTTTGTTGGTTGAGTTTTGGAAGGAGAAAAACATTGTTTCTTTTCTTCCTCTGGCTTGGGAAAAGCAAGGAAGGAAGTTTTGCAATCTAGGAGCTTCGACTTTTGGTGGATTGTCGCCCACACGACGTCCAAAAGGAGGAAGGTCATACATTAGAAGACCAAGAGGTATACCTATTCTTCTTTCTCTTTTATATATTTCTTGTTTTTGTTTTACAAATATAAGCATGTTATATTTCTGTAAATGGCTAAATAATACTTGGATCCTGAGTATAAATATAAAAACTGGCGATCCGGACATCGTCTATTCCGCGGCTACTCGTAGAATAGAGGAAGGTCGCTTGAACAACTAGTTTGTTCAAGTAACCTCTCTAAACGAATAGCACGACGATGACTTGGTTGCTTTGGGAATCCCTTTTGTCTAGGATTAAATTTTTTAATCCGGGGACATCGAAGGGATCACCATGGTCAAGCAACCGAGGCGAAGGGGAAGCGAAGTTTCCCCTCACGGACTCGACAAGGGAAATCCCTTCACAACCTTTGGAAGAAGAAGGACCACCTCCTTGAGTTGTCGCCCACCCCTAGCTCCCAAAACCCTAACCCTAGCCACCACTCCCAATCCTAATCCAATTAAGATTGGTTGCCGCCCAAGCTAATCCCCTCACCCATCCTTATTCTTGCCTCCCACTTCATGACTCTATTTATAGAGTTGGGCTCAAGCCATGATTTAATCTCATCCATTGGTTCTAGGGATTTAATCTCAACCGTCGGATCTAGAGATTTAATCTCAATCGTCGGATCTTAGAGATTTAATCTCTACCAATGGATCTTAGAGTTTTGTTTCTATCCATTGGATCTAAGAATCATGAGGTGTTAATAGTCTACATTAGAGACCATGAGGAGGAGTTGGGTCTTGGCCACCCATGGATCAAGCCCACATAAAGTCCGATCCACTAATGATGATCCAATCCACTAAAGGTTCATCATTGATCTACCTCACCAACCCCCATATGATAATATGGGCTCCATATATTATTTGTACAATTTCTCCCCGTGTTTAAGATCTCGAATGTTCGTCGATTAATTAATTTACTGACCATTAATTAATCAACATCTAACTCCTTGAGTAGTACCACTCAACCTTTTCATCATGCCGGACCAAGTCCACCTGCAAGGTTTACATGATGAACCTTATGAGCTCCTCAAGGGGACATCATCATCCTAATATATAGGACACGATTTCCTCCTATAATCCACGACACACCATATAAATAATATCATCTCACAACTTACCGAGCCTATCGATTTAATCTATAAATCTCACCCATTGGTAAATCAAAGAGATGAGTACTAAGTATATGTGCCCGTTATTATATCGGGATTAAGAGCATGTACTAAATAATATTTGAGGTCTGATTCGATTATGTAGTCAGGAATAAATCGAATCACTTCTAAGTCGGTCCTGCTCAATACACACAAAGTGCACTAGTGTGATTCTATGGTCAAGACAAACCAATACCAAATCACACTACACCCATTCCGATGGTTTGTCCAAAGTCATCTTGGTTGTGAGCCTTTACTTATACTTTACAAGGAGCCGATAACATGATCTCCCGTGTGACACCACACACCATGTTATCTACAATGTAACGTATTAGACAATATGCATACAAATATGGAAACAATGATCATGTGATTCTTATTTCAAAAATAAAGATGTTCATAGAAAAGATAGACTTTTCAGTATACATCCCTACAATCTCCCACTTATACTAAAAGACTATGCTATCCTCATACTACCATACATCTGATTCCCCTTCCCTCCTCATGCCTATCAAAGCTCTTGCTAGAAGGGCCTTAGTGAAAAGTGTTGGGATGTATACTGAAAGCCTAGCTTTTTGGTATGAACATTTTATTTTGAAATAAGAATTACATGATCATTGATTGCATTTTATATTTATATATGTGCATATTGTCTAATACTTACATTGTAGATAACATGGTGCTTGGGTGTGGCACAGAAGATCATGTTATCAGTCCCTTGTAGAGTATAAGTAGAGGCTCACAACCAAGATGGTTTTGGACAAACCATTGGCATGGTTGTAGTGTAGCTTGGTATTGTTTTGTCTTGAACATAGAGTTACACTAGTACACCCTGTATTGAGCAGACGATATAGGTGATTCAATTTATTGCCGATCGCATAATTGAATCGGACCTCGGATATTATGTTGTACATGCTCTTAATCCCGATATAATAACGGGCACATGTACTTAATATTTATTTCTTTGATTTACCAGAGGGTGAGATTTCTATGGATTAAATCAATATGCCCGGTAAGTTGAGAAATGATATTATTTACATGGTGTGTCGTTGATTATAGGAGGAAACCGTGTCCTATATATTAGGTTGATGATGTCCCCTTGAGGAGCTCATAAGGTTCATCATGTAAACCCTGCAGGTTGACTTAGTCAACATGATGATAAGGTTGAGTGGTACTACTCGAGGAGTTAGATGTTAATTGATTGATGGTCAGTAAATCAATCAATTGATGGACATTCGATATCTTAAACACGGGGAGATGGATGTACAAATAATATATGGAGCCCATATTAATTTATGGGGGTTGGTGAGGTAGTTCGATGATGATCCTCTAGTTGAATGGAACATCATTGATGGATCAAGTTTTTGTGGTTCCGATCCATCGGGTGGCCAAGACCCAACTCCTCCTCATGGTCCCTATCGTAGCCTAATATAAACCTCTTGAAGTCTAGATCAAATGATGGAAAACAAATCTCTAGATCCGGCGGTTAGGATTAAATCCCTAGAACCGACGGTTGAGATTAAATCTCTAGATCCGACGGTTGGGATTAAATCACTAGAACCGACGGTAGAGATTAAATCTCTAGATCCGACGGTTGGGATTAAATTCCTAGAACCGACGGTAGAGATTAAATCTCTAGATTCGACGGTTGAGATTAAAACCCTAGAACCGACGGTGGAGATTAAACCAAGGCCTAAACCCTAACTCTATAAAAGGGTGGCTTAGGGTGGGCGGCAAAAGATGATGATGGAATATGAAAAACCTAATTGAGGGGCTTTGGCTTGGGCGGCAAGAAAGTGGAGGAGCTAGGGTTTTTTGGTGGCCACAAAAGGAGAGGGAGCTTCTTCTTCTTCTTCCTAATGGTGGCCGGCATCCTTGTTCCTCCTTCCTCCATGGTTTGGCCGGCGCCCATGCTTCTCCTTTTGATCTAGGTTGATGATTTGGTTTTGGAGATTTGGGTTTTGCCAAACCTAAAGTGGGCGGCAAGAAACCCTAAGGGAGTTAGGGTTTTGCCTATCTTTGGTTGGGCGGCAAGAAACCCTAGGAGGTTAGGAGGTTGGGCGGCTAGGTTATGGAAGCTAAGGTGGGCGGCAAATATAGGAGGAGGGTTCTTCTTCCTCCTAAGGTTTGGCCGGCTCCTACCTTCTCTTCCTTCTACCTTGGTCGGGGCTCAACCGATTTCCTATTCTCCTCTTCATTCCATCTTGGCCGGCGGCACCAAAACTAGGGTTTGTCCCTAGTTCGGTTCCTTGGTTGTTTCCATATTATTCTCTCTATTCTTGGGGCCGGCGGCATCAATCCTTTGTGGATTGGTGGTTGGCTCAAGCAAGAAGGGAAAGAGAGTTCTTCATTCTTTGGATTGAAGAAGATCTAGGAAGCTTCAACTTGTGGAGGATCTTCGCCCACACGAAGTCTACAAGGAGGTTAGGACATACGATAGAAGATCAAGAGGTATAAAAGTTTTACAACTTTTATTATTGTTCTTTTCATGTTCTTATTTGATATGCTAGCTTATGTTCATTATGTTAGTATATGTTGATTATACTAGTATGTGTTTGTATAATCATGGACCCCGATAAGAAACATAAAAACCGGCGATCCGTCCGTCGTCTCTTCCACGGCTAATCGACTAGAAGAGTTTAGTCGCTTGAACAACTAGTTTGTTCAAGCGATCGCTCGAGTCGTTAGTACAATGACGAATTGGTTGAGCTTAGGAAACTCATCCCATCCGGATTAGTTTTTCATTAGTGAAAATTTTTAATCCGGGGACATGGGAGCCTATGAGCATTCCGAGAAATAGCACGATTGCCAACAATTGATATCAGAGCCACGGTTTCCGGTTTTGTGTGTTTTGGATTTGGTTACTTTCACGCACTTATCATATATTGTGTTTGCCGGATAATAGTAGGATGTGCGTAGGCTAACTTTTTGGTTGCAGGCATAAGATCCAACTATTATGGCTATATATGTGTGTATGTGATTGCATGTGTGTGTGATTGTATATTATTTGAATCCTCGGGGTTGACGAGGCTAAATTAGTATTTAATTTTTGTAATAGAATACGGCATTGTTTAGCCACTCTTTATTTTATTTTACTTTCGATCTAGATTTCATGTACACTCCCTCGTGGAGTATAGGATTGATGGATGTAAAATAAAATAGGTTTTATTCTCGGCTCGGATCTCCGGTTGGCTCGTACATGGCGTAGGAGGAGCGGACGAGGTGGCGACACGATGGGACGTATATTGGAGAACAATGCCATAATAGTTGGAAAAATTCTGATTTTTCCATATTTATTGCTGATTTATTTTATATGCATGTTGTGTGTACTTGAAAATTCCTCATTGTCAATTTACTAAGTGGGAGAGGGACATTTAAATTAATTCCCGCGGCCTCCATTACAATTTGACATGTGATGCAACAAACTTGCGCGTTGGCTCTGAGTGCCTTCCTCCCCATCGGATGAGTTTGTTTGCGGATCACTAGGTCAAATAAAGGTTATAAGAAATTATTTAGGAGCGTGTGTACTTCCCCATCGGTAAGGCACATAATCCGAAATAATTCCCTTAGTACCGTGTAATGGTGCACACTTAGATGCAAATAAAAAGTAGTTTTATTTGTAGGGCCGAAGAGAAACCAACTATTAATTTTATTTGTCAAAAAGTAAGGTTGACAAGATAATAAAATTAATGGGTAAAACCTCCTCTTACAAATGTAGAATTCGTATACGTCCACACTATCGTGGCATGCGATATTCTCGGTGTTTGAGGTGTTGGTTGATTTCAAATTTTATTGTTTGAGGAATCAATAATTTTTTATTGAAATCTACAGTAATAATAAGCATGTTGTGTGTGCTTAAAAATTCCTCATTATCAATTTACTAAGTGGGAGAGGGATATTTTAATTAATTCCCGTGGCCTCCATTACAATTTGACATGTGATGCAACAAACTTGCGCGTCGGATCTTCGATATCTTAAACACGGGGAGATGGATGTACAAATAATATATGGAGCCCATATTAATTTATGGGGGTTGGTGAGGTAGTTCGATGATGATCCTCTAGTGGAATGGAACATCATTGATGGATCAAGTTTTTGTGGTTCCGATCCATCGGGTGGCCAAGACCCAACTCCTCCTCATGGTCCCTATCGTAGCCTAATATAAACCTCTTGAAGTCTAGATCAAATGATGGAAAACAAATCTCTAGATCCGACGGTTAGGATTAAATCCCTAGAACCGACGGTTAGGATTAAATCCCTAGAACCGACGGTTGAGATTAAATCTCTAGATCCGACGGTTGGGATTAAATCCCTAGAACCGACGGTAGAGATTAAATCTCTAGATCCAACGGTTGGGATTAAATTCCTAGAACCGACGGTAGAGATTAAATCTCTAGATCCGACGGTTGAGATTAAAACCCTAGAACCGACAGTGGAGATTAAACCAAGGCCTAAACCCTAACTCTATAAAAGGGTGGCTTAGGGTGGGCGGCAAAAGATGATGATGGAATATGAAAAACCTAATTGAGGGGCTTTGGCTTGGGCGGCAAGAAAGTGGAGGAGCTAGGGTTTTTGGGTGGCCACAAAAGGAGAGGGAGCTTCTTCTTCTTCTTCCTAATGGTGGTCGGCATCCTTGTTCCTCCTTCCTCCATGGTTTGGCCGGCGCCCATGCTTCTCTTTTTGATCTAGGTTGATGATTTGGTTTTGGAGATTTGGGTTTTGCCAAACCTAAAGTGGGCGGCAAGAAACCCTAAGGGAGTTAGGGTTTTGCCTATCTTTGGTTGGGCGGCAAGAAACCCTAGGAGGTTAGGAGGTTGGGCGGCTAGGTTATGGAAGCTAAGGTGGGCAGCAAATATAGGAGGAGGGTTCTTCTTCCTCCTAAGGTTTGGCCGGCTCCTACCTTCTCTTCCTTCTACCTTGGTCGGGGCTCAACCGATTTCCTATTCTCCTCTTCATTCAATCTTGGCCGGCGGCACCAAAACTAGGGTTTGTCCCTAGTTTGGTTCCTTGGTTGTTTCCATATTATTCTCTCTATTCTTGGGGCCGGCAGCATCAATCCTTTGTGGATTGGTAGTTGGCTCAAGCAAGAAGGGAAAGAGAGTTCTTCATTCTTTGGATTGAAGAAGATCTAGGAAGCTTCAACTTGTGGAGGATCTTCTCCCACACGAAGTCTACAGGGAGGTTAGGACATACAATAGAAGATCAAGAGGTATAAAAGTTTCAAAACTTTTATTATTGTTCTTTTCATGTTCTTATTTGATATCCTAGCTTATGTTCATTATGTTAGTATATGTTGATTATACTAGTATGTGTTTGTATAATCATGGACCCCGATAAGAAACACAAAAATCGGCGATCCGTCCGTCGTCTCTTCCGCGGCTAATCGACTAGAAGAGTTTGGTTGCTTGAACAACTAGTTTGTTCAAGCGATCGCTCGAGTCGTTAGCATGACGACGAATTGGTTGTGCTTAGGAAACTCATCCCATCCGGATTAGTTTTTCATTAGTGAAAATTTTTAATTCGGGGACATGGGAGCCTATTAGCATTCCGAGAAATAGCACGATTGCCAACAAAAAGGGTCTACCAGGTCATCCTCTGATGCAATCTAGGCGACAGCAACTTCTACCTCCTTTACGATTTCTCGTATCAGGTGGTACTTGCGCTATATGTGTTTACTAGCCTTATGGGCTCGTGGTTCCTTCGAGTTTGCAACGACACCACTATTATCACAATAAATTGTGATAGTTCTGGGCAAACTAGGAATCACATCCAAGTCCATCAGGATGTTCCTGAGCCATATAGCTTCTTTTTATTTTAGAGGTCATTACATACTATGGTGGATCGATGGAGTTGCATTCCCGGATACTCCTCCATGCAATGGCTCCACCTCCCAAAGTAAACACAAAACCCGAGGTAGACTTATCATATCCTCGTATATTGAAGTCAATCCATGTAACCCATAGGGAGTAATTGGTCCGCTTTAAAACTAGCATATATTCCCTAGTCCTTCGTGCACTTTAATATATGCTTTACCGCAGTCCAATGTCCCTATCCTGGATTACTCTGATATCTGCTGACCATGCCCATGATAAAGTAGATATCTGGTCTCGTACATAGCATCGCATACATGAGGCTTCCTATTGTCGAAGCATAAGGAACCGCATTCATCTCCTCTATCGCCTTAGATGATCTAGGATGCATATCCTTAGATAAAGGAACTTCATGCCTGAAAGGTAGAAAACCCTTCTTGGAGTTCTGCATGCTAAAACGCTCAATAATCGTGTCTATGTATGAAGCTTGGGATAAGCACAACATCCTTTTCCTGCGATCCCTTATAACCTTGATCCCAAGGATGTGTCCCACCTCTCCCAAGTCCTTCGTATCAAACTATTTGGACAACCATACCCTTACGTCCGATAACACCTTGATATTGTTGCCAATCAACAAAATGTCATCTACGTATAGTACAAGAAATACCACTACGTTTCCATCACATCTCTTGTATACACAAGACTCATCCGAACTTTGAATGAATCTATAAGACTGGATCACCTCATCAAAGCGGATGTTCCAAGTGTTAGGGCAATCTCTTGCCATGATTAGGTTTTGATGTGTGTGGCAAAGAGTTTAATTTAGTTTATTATGTTGATTTGATATGTGCGTTGAAGTCATGCAGGACTTAGTAATTCGCACATGGAGCCGTGGCAAGTTTCACATCTCATGACTCGGTCCTTGAGTCGGTGAAGGATAGCTTTGCAGAAGTCATACGCTTGGAGCATCCGAGGGACCGCCGGACGAGGAGCTTGGAGTGAAGCCAGAGGAAGTAGACTTCGAGGCAAGAGACGCGAAAGAGCATTGCAGAGTCGTGCGCCTGATGCTGCCGAGGGACGTGGCCGTGAACGAAGAGAACTTCGAAGGCGAGGGACTCCGAGAGATGAGAGTGAGCGAATGTAACCCGGGAAGGGGTAATTCTTAGGTGAAACATGGCCATTTGGCTAAGTGTCGAATGGAATTTCGACACGATCGCCATGTCATGGCAATCGACTTACTCGAGTCGATGGTTCGATCGACCGGTTTAAGTCACCGAATCAGTTGATCACCGATCGACGGCATGGGCCGATTATTGACTGACCGGCCGCTAAGGACTAATCGATCGATGGCATGCGCACGGGCAGAATGGAGTCGACCTCGCTGAGGACTCGATCGATCGAGCACCAATCGATCGATGGTAATATCACGATCGATGCAATACCATTGATGGAATCCAATGTGAAAGCCGTTATTGGGCAATACGCAGACGGCCGACCGATGGGTGCCATCGATCGCTTCCTATGTCAACGGGAAGAAACCCTCTTCCTCTATAAAAAGGAAGAGGATGGGGCTTTGGGAGGCTAATGCTTGAGCTCTAAACATCTCCCAAAGTGCCATACACGATTCCCTACTCTTCTTACTTGTTTTTACTTCAATCTTATTGTAAGAAGAGTGATCTTGATTGTAAAGGTTACCTCCACCTAGCTTGGTGCAAAGGAGAGATCAATAGTGATTGGCTTTGGCGGAGTGATTCACCGTGGACGAATCGGACTGTGGATTAGCGGCGTAGCCGTGAACCACGTTATACCATCGTCTTAGCGTTTGTTTTATTGTTTATCTTTTGCTTTGTCTATTTGTATTTGTATATTCCGCTTGTGCTAACGTTTTGTAGACGAGCAAAATACGACATCCAACGGAAGAGGGCTATTCACCCCCCTCTAGCCGGCGTTTCGATCCCCCAACAAAGTGGTATCAGAGCCAAGGAAAGCTTGTCGAGGACTAACCGCCACAACAAGCAACTTTCAAAATGGCCGGCTCCAACATCCATCCACCGAAGTTTGAAGAAGGATTCGCTTGGTGGAAGAAGCGAATGGAGGTATTTTTCGAAACGGATTTTGATATCATGATTACAATGGAATCCGGTTTCGTTTTGCCTAGGGATGAAGAAGGGAAGCCAATAGTGAAATCTAGGTGGACCAAAACGAAAAGGGAAGAGCACCTTGCAAACTCAAAAGCCAAGCACCATCTCTTCAATGTGCTCCCCCAACAAGAGATCAACCGAATTAAAGAATGCCTAAGTGCCAAGGAGATGTGGGAGAAGCTAATTGAGCTTCATGAAGGCACATCCGAGGCGAAGCTTGCAAGGAGAGACCTCCTCCGCTCCCAACTCAACAACATTAAACTAGAAAAGGGAGAAAAGGTAATTTCCTTACATTCTCATTTCAAGGAAATTATAACCGGTTTGTCAAGTGTAGGTGAGAAGCTATCAAACTGGGATATGGTTATGAAGGCTATAGATGCCTTTCCGCGATCCTCAAAATGGAGCTCCATGGTGGACTCATTTTATATCTCCAAGAATTTAGAAGTAAGCACCTTGGAGGAATTCTTCTCAACCATGGAGCTTCATGAAACAAGACTTGAAGGAATACAAGAAGAGCAAAGAATCCAACCGTCAAGAGGAGTAGCATTATTGGCCAACAAGGGGAAGAAGAAGATAGAGATCCCCTCCTCCTCCGATGATGATGTTAGTAATATATGAGAGATGTCCTAAGGCAATCGCCTTATGTATGAACCATTTATATGATAAATGAAGATTCACTATTTGAGTATACATGTTTTATGTATTTGATTGGATCTTAAACTCATTTACTGAATGTCCACGATACGATTCACGATGAGAGAATTTGTGATTGGATCACAACTAGTGAGTATCTCTACATGTGTAATTGTGATGTATCGGAATTATCCTAGTCGATGAATTCGATGGATCCGACACCATCAATTCGCTGAGACTAGCACGAGGTATACCTGGTGTATCCAAGCAGATTCTCACCGGCCGAGAGACATAGTGATGTCCGAGTTAATCGCGGGATGCTAGTTATGGTAACTAGTTCATTGAGTGACCAGTAAGACTTCATATGGTTCTCTCGATATATAGATATGTCAATGAAGTTCTTACCGCGGGCTTAAGTGCGATGTTCCTTCGACTTGCGGTATTCAAGTCATCTTGATCATGGAGACTTATGCTTTGACATCTTAAGCAAACATCTCTAAGGAGATGTGGACCCGGATGATTGGGTATAAGTCAAGTGATCAAGGTGTTTGAATAGCCTATAAAGGATTCACCACTTGCGAGGAGATGTATACCCATGGCCTCTCGCCTGATTGTTACTAAAGTCTGGCCAAAGCATTACATGTTTAGAGTAAGGTACTCTTCGATACATGTGGAGTAACTAGAACTGTGAGGACGAGGAAATGATACTTGGGCTAGGTGTGACGAGTCACTTAGTGGGGATCGGCACAATAGACCATGTCCTCAACCAAGTGGGTATAAGATGAGTGAAGGGAATGGGGCACGATTCATTCGAGCCATCAAGGGTTTCGTAAATAGTTCGATCAACCGCTGATCTTTTCGTTAATTGGGGATCATGATGTACTACTAGGTGCCACTCATGATCGCTCTATAATTAATGGTTAATTATAGACGGCCAACATAAACCGAGAACCTATTTGGTCACACGACAACGAGTGTAATCCAAAGGATTTAAAACGAGCTTGAGAATGGGATTCTCGCATCGAGAGAAACTATGTTTGGTTGGACCAAACATAAAGCGAGCATGAAATTGTTTCAATGCAATGGAAGCGGATGGGCAAGGTCTTATGAAGACATAATGGATGGACCAAAATGGTTTGGTTCTAATCCAATGGATAAGAATAAACCAAAGGGTTTGGTTTATTTTAAACGAATGAACCAAAAGTTGGTTCGTTCGCTTTTAACTTAAAATAAACCATCATGGTTTGGTTTATTTTAACTTATCTTAATGGAGCGGGTTAACGGGCTTTATGGATATGATCCATTAACCATTAAGAGAATTAGTTCTCTATAAAAGTGGGCTTAAGGGATTGTTAAACCCTAACTAATCCAGCGCCAACCCTAAAGCCGCCGCCTAGCTTTGTGCCGCCGCCAAGACCCTTGCCGCGCCCAAGCTCCAGCCGTGAACCTCCGCACCCTCCGTGATCTCCTATAGGTTCGCATCAAGGTGAGCTTTTCTCCTTGTTTTGGCCGGGCGCCTATCTCTTCCACCAAGCTGTCCAGTTTTCTGACAGCTTGTTCTCCTCGTCCGGAGCGCCGCTTGGACGACGGTTAGTGCCCGACAGCGCTAACTTACCGGGATTTGATCTCCGTAATCCTCTGAGGTGGAGGACGGCGATCTGGCCAAACGGTTGACGAATACCTCTCCGGAGAAGCGAGTTTTGAGAACTCGCTTGATCCGAATTTGATTCGGATCGTGATCATCTCTCGATCACGCCGCCTTCAACACGAGGCTAGTAACCCGCATTTAAGACGGCTCGTGACTTAGCGAAGTCATCCCGAGGAGCTCGGCGTGGATACGGATAGAGACGATTCTTACGAGGATCGTTCCGGTTGATGCCGTTCCCGCTACACGTCATACGGAAGGTATAACGTAGTTTAATTTCCTTTTATTGCAAATTTTAATTTACGGTTATGTCTACACTTGTTGTAATAGCATGCGTGTGTTGTGTGTGTTGTAATAAATATAGATTTATTATTTTTAATTGCTTCCGCTGTGCTCATGTTTACGAAACATGATCGAACACACACAAGCCGCGGTGCCGGAAACCCAACAGATGAAGCCTCTTCCTCCTCCATGGATAGCACGGAAGAAGCGTATATGGTAAGGAGGGTAAGGCGTGCTTTAAAAGGTTTTCGATTTAATAAATCCAATGATAGGAGTAGAAGACCAAGGGGGAAAGTCATATGCTACAATTGCCAAGGAGAGGGACATATAAGGGATAATTGTCCCCTCCTAAACAAGTGCAAGGAAGAGAAGAAAAAGAAAGAAGAAAAGAGGAAGAAGAAGGGGAGCAAGAGAAAGGAAGAAGAAAAGAAGGCAAAAGAAAAAGGGAAGGACATGGCATTCAAAGCAAAGACATGGGATGACCTTGCTTTCTCTTCCTCATCCGATGAAGAAGAGCATGTCTACTCCAACCTTGCATTGATGGCTTTGATGACTTGGATTGCTCCTCCACCGAAAATGAAGAATCAAGCTCAAGTGGAGAGAGCTCAAGTGAAGGGGGAGCCTCTACATCCTCCTCATCCGAAGAAGAGGATTTGGTAAGTGAGGTAACAAATCTACCCCCTAAGCAAATTATGTCTATGATTTCTAGCCTCACTAAGGACTTATTTAGAGCTAAGAAGAAGAACAAAAGCATGCTAGATAAAATTAAGGACTTAGAAAATAAGTTAGAAAAAGCATGCTTAAATGAAAATGAAAATATTCCTTCTTGCCATGATGATGCATGCTCACATGAATATATGCCATTTAATGTTAGTGATGCATGCAAGGATGAAAATAGGGCTTTAAGGGAAAAGGTAGATTACTTGACAAAACCCTAGAATAATTCACTATAGGCTCCAACACCTTGAACATGATCATAGGGAGCCAAAGAGCTAGTTTCAACAAAAAGGGCCTAGGTTATAAATAAAAGAAAAATGAAAAGGCCTACAAATGCCTATTTGCTAGGGGACAAGATAAGAAGAAGGAAATTTCTAGAAAATGGATCCCCAAGGAGTATCTAGTGAACCCCATAGGCAAGAACTTATTTTGGGTTCCAAAATCCATCCTTAAGGGTTAGAAAACCCCTAGGGTAGTCAACCATATGCAATTGACCTATATCATATTTTGGTTGACTTTGGATGGTGGGACAACATTTTTAAATAGAGTTAGGTGATGATAACGTGCCTATAAATAGTTAATAATGCTTAAATCATGATGATTAATGTAATTGCTATGTATGTTTGCAATCATGATTTATGATTTTGAAATTTGGCACATCATCATGAGAAATAGGGTTTAAATCATGCCTTAGGTGATATTTTGCTTATTATCATGCTATACTACCTAATGCATGATTACAATTCAATGAATACATGTGTTTCATGATCATAATAAGAATTTAAGTCATATATATCTTTATGATCATGTTGAGTGTTAGGATGATACTTAACCTTGATAGAATTGTATGAATATAATGGTTCAATATATACAAATACCCTCTAGGATACATCTCACACTCACAATAGGCTACCATGATTGAAAACTTAGCATGGGTGAGATGTTAGGATGATACAAATGGCCACTAATGCCTATGGCATTTAGATGGTCATTTAAAGTATCAAAATAGCAATAATAGACCAATCATGGGGAAGGCTTATGTTTAATTCATAGACATATTGCCCAAAGATCATGGTTGGATATTTCATATGTTTTCAAAACAATTTCTTAATCTAAAATCTATGTATTCATGTTTTGAAACAATTGGAACCAAAACTAGGTGTTAAACTTGATACTCACATGATCAAAAACCTAGTGGTTTTTAAACCTTTTGGATTTTTGGCAAATACATGAAAATATAATGATTTCTCATGAAGACATATTTCTCACTGATAAAGAATCTTACAAGAAATATGTTCCCCAAAATTTCATGATTTTTCGAATTTTCTGGATTTTTTAATGCATTTTTGAATTTCGGTCCGAAAATAAAAAGTTCGAAAATCGCTGCTACCGATCGTAGTCCAACTAATGATCGATGGCCTAAAAATCAAACTAGTTAAGGCCGAATTCAGGTTTTAGACTAATTTTTGGTATTTTCATCTATTATACTTGATGCCATGAGTTTATAACTTAGTGTAAATCTTTTTGATGGTGTCAAAGGGGGAGAATTGATTATGTTTAAGTAAATTATGATAGGGGGAGAGAATTTGTAGAGAGAGTTTCATGGATTAAGGGGGAGTTGCATGTTGCTATATCATGTTTATGTTTACATGCCTTCTTACCTTAGAAATTTTTATCAAATGTTTTTACCTAACTTAAACGGATTGCCACACATCAAAAAGGGGGAGATTGTTAGGGCAATCTCTTGCCATGATTAGGTTTTGATGTGTGTGGCAAAGGGTTTAAGTTAGTTTGTTATGTTGACTTAGTAATTCGCACATGGAGCCGTGGCAAGTTTCACATCTCATGACTCGGTCCTTGAGTCGGTGAAGGATAGCTTTGCAGAAGCCGTGCGCTTGGAGCATCCGAGGGACCGCCGGACGAGGAGCTTGGAGTGAAGCCGGAGGAAGTAGACTTCGAGGCAAGAGACGCGAAAGAGCATTGCAGAGCCGTGCGCCTGATGCTGCCGAGGGACGTGGCCGCGAACGAAGAGAACTTCGAAGGCGAGGGACTTCGAGAGATGAGAGTGAGCGAATGTAACCCGGGAAGGGGTAGCTCTTAGGTAAAACTTGGCCATTTGGCTAAGTGTCGGATGGGATTTCCCGACACCAGTCGATGGGTCGATCGACCGTTTATATCGCCTAATCAGTTGATCACCGACCGACGGCATGGGATCGATGGCTTGATCGATCGCTAAGGGACGGCAATGATCGATGGCACCGCACGGCATAGAATGGAGTCGACCTCGCTGAGGACTCGATCGATCAAGCACCACGATCCGATGGTAATATCACGATCGATGCCAATACCGCTGAGAATGGAATCCAACGCTGAAAGCGCCGTTATTGGTTATAGCTACGGGATCGAGACCGATGGGTGCCATCACCGATCCGCTTCCGTGTCAACGGGAAGAAACCCTCTTCCTCTATAAAAAGGAAGAGGATGGGGCTTTGGGAGCCTAATGCTTGAGCTCTAAACTTCTCCCAAAGTGTCATACACGATTCCCTACTCTTCTTACTTGTTTTTACTTCAATCTTATTGTAAGAAGAGTGATCTTAATTGTAAAGGTTACCTCCACCTAGCTTGGTGCAAAGGAGAGACCAATAGTGATTGGCTTTGGCGTAGTGATTCACCGTGGACGAATCGGACCGTGGATTAGCGGTGTAGCCGTGAACCACATTATACCATCGTGTTAGCGTTTGTTTTTTTTGTTTATCTTTTGCTTTGTCTATTTGTATTTGTATATTCCACTTGCGCTAACGTTTTGTAGACGAGCAAAATACGACATCCAACGGAAGAGGGCTATTCACCCCCCTCTAGCCGGCATTTCGATCCCCCAACACCAAGACCTCGAAGCTTGTTTCAATCCATAAATGGACCGATTAAGCTTACATACGAGATGCTCTTTGCCCTTAGCAATGAATCCCTCTGGTTGCTTCATATAGATGTTTTCCTCAAGAATTCCATTTAGGAAAGCTGTCTTGACATCCATCTTCCACACCTCATAATCCATATGAGCTGCTATGCATAAGAGAATTCGGATAGACTTAAGCATGGCTACCGGCGAAAGGTCTCATAATCGATACCCTCTTTCTGAGTATACCCCTTCGCAACAAGCCTCGCTTTGAAGGTCTCAACCTTCCCATCTATTCCTCTCTTTCTCTTGTAGATCCACTTGCATCCAATGGTTTTTACACCATCGGGTGGTTCTACTAGCTCTCAGACCTTATTTGAATCCATAGATTCAATCTCAGCATTCATTGCACTTTGCCAAGATACTGCATCTTTATCTTGGATTGCCTCGTCATATGTCCAGTGATCAAGTTCATGTTCGCCAGGGACCAAATCAGAAGATTATCCCAAGAACATGAATCTATCGGGCTGTCTCACAACCCTCCCACTACGACGAGGTATCACCTGTGTATCCTCTGTGACATGCAGTGCAGTGACATGTGGTATATCCTCTTGTACTGGTGGTACTAAAGAAGTGACTTCCCCTTTTAACGCCTCCAGAACAATTTTACTATTGGGCTTGTGGCTCATCACATAGTCTTCCTCTAGAAATCTGGCATTCGTGCTAACGATCACCCTCTGATCTCTAAGACTATAAAACAATCCACCCTTCTTTCCCCTGGGATAGCCAATGAACATGCGTACTTCTGTATGAGGTTCCAACTTACCAGCATCTGCCTTCAGCACATGTGCTGGACTCCCCCATATCCGAATATGTCTTAGACTAGGCTTTCGCCCAGTCCACAATTCTATGGGAGTAGAAGGCACTGATTTAGATGGAACCAAGTTCAGAAAGTACACCGCCGTATCTAGAGCATATCCCCAGAACGAATCTGGAAAGTCAGAATAACCCATCATCGATCTAACCATCTCCATAAGAGTCCTATTCCTTCGCTCTGTCACACCGTTCTGCTGGGGTGTGTCAGGTGCAGTCAATTGAAATTGAATTCCAGCCTCTGATAAGTAGTTCCTAAACTCTCCCAAGAGGTACTCACCACCACGATCAGATCGTAGTGTCTTGATACTTTTACCTTGACGTTTATCAACATCAGCCTTGAATTCTTTGAACTTGTCAAAGCATTCAGACTTGCGGCGCATCAGGTAAATGTATCCATATATTGAGTAATCATCTATAAAAGAGACGAAATACTCAAAATCACCTCTAGCCTGGATAGACATAGAACCAGACAAATCATAATGAACCAATTCTAACACATCTTTAGCTCTATACCCCTTGGCCTTAAAAGGCCTCTTGGTAATCTTACCCTCCAAGCAAGATTCACAGGTTGGGAGATCCTCCACCACTAATGAACCCAAAGGTCCATCAGCTATCCACCTTTGAATTCTTCTTAGGTTAATGTGACCAAGCCTAAGATGCCAAAGATATGTTTGGTTCATCATCGAAGGTTCTTTTCTCTTATTGGAATTAGAAGATGAGTTTATTAACTTTAATTTGCATCGTGGGAGGTTTTGGTTCAAGTGTGTACAAATTTCCTATCAATGCACCCGAACAGATAATGTCCCTATTTCTTCTTATAACAACTCTGTCATTAAAAGAAATAGAATATCCATCCATAAACAATTTAGATACTGAAATTAAATTCTTTCTAAATAAAGGTACATAAAGGGAATTTTCCAGAACCAAAGTTTAATTTTTTCTCAAAAGATAAATAAAACTTCTCCCACTGCAATAGCCGCCACTATTATGGCATTGCCCAAGTAAACGGTAATCTCTCCCTTAGCTCATCGTCGGGTTTCCTGGAACCCCTGCAAAGTATTGCAGACATGATTATTGGCTCTCGTATCTACACACCAGGTGTCGGTAGATAACACCGTTAATCATGTTTCAACGACTAGTCCAAAGGATACACCTTTGTTCTGCTTTGGATTGGGACAATCCTTCTTCCAATGTCCATCCTGCTTATAAGTGAAGTACTTGCCTTTCGGCTTTTTCACTCCTCCCTGAGATCCTCCCACCACCTTTGCTCTACCTTGTTTCTCCTTCTTCTTGCCTTTTGGCTTAGAAGTAGAAACCTTTTTGAGCAACCATGGCTTGAGGACACTCTTTGAAGAGTGCATACTTGTACTCCTTTACAGATAAGACAATATCTGGATTCTTTTCCAATCAATATTATTTGGGTACAGTAAGTTTATTTCCTTTAGTATCATAGTAAGTGGACTGAAAGTCATTTTTGAAAATCCTAAGAATCACATAGATCATTACTGTAGATTTCAAAAATTATTGATTCCTCAAACAATAAAATTTAAAATCAACCAACACCTCAAACACCGAGAATATCGTATGCCACGATAGTGTGGACATATACGAATTCTATATTTGTAAGAGGAGGTTTTACCCATTAATTTTACTATCTTGTCAACCTAACTTTATGACAAGTAAAATTAATAGTTGGTTTCTCTTCGGCCCTACAAATAAAAGCAGTGACTCTGATGGGGAGGATACTTATATTTGTATCTAAGTGTTCACCATTACTCGGTACCAAGGTAATTATCTTGGGTTATGTGCCTTACGATGGGCAAGTACACATGCTCCTTAATAATTTCCTATAACCATATTCGACCTTGTGATCCACAAACAAACCCATCCGATGGGGAGGAAGGCACTCAGAGCCGACGCGCAAGTTTGTTTGCATCACTTGTCAAATCGTAATGGAGGCCGCAGGAATTTATAAAAATATCCCTCTCCCACATAGTAATTTGAAATTGAGGAATTATCCTAGCCTACGACATGCATATCAAACAAATGGCAATAAATATGAAAAATAAAATTATTTTCCAACTATTATGGATTTTGTCTTCAATATGTCTCCCGTCGCATCGCCATCTCGTCCGCTCCTCCTACGCCATGTACAAGCCATCCAGATATCCGAACCGAGACTAAAACCTATTTTAATTTACATCCATCGATCCTATACTCCACGAGGGAGTGTACATGAAATCTAGATCGAAAGTAAAATAAAATAAAGAGCAGCTAAACAATGCCGTATTTAATTTACAAAAACTAAATATTAGCCTCGTCAACCCCGAGAATTCAACAAAAATAAATATTTACACACATACAATCACATACACACATATGGCCATAATAGTCGGATCTTATGCCTATAACCAAAGAGTTAAACTACGCATATCCTACTATTAACCGGCACATATAATATATGAAAAAATGCATAAAAATTAACCGAATCCTAAACATAAAAAACCGGAAACCTTGGCTCTGATACCAATTGAATGTTTTGCCCGGAAGCTCTGATACCAATTGAAGGGTTTTGCTTTATCGAGTCCGTGAGGGGAAACTTTGTTGGGTTTCGCATCACAAGGCGTGTGTGTTCGATCATGTTTCGTAAACATGAACACAGCGGAAGCAAAAAAATAATAAATACTCCTATTTATTACAACACACACAACACACGCATGCTTATTACAACAAGTGTAGACATAACCGTAAATTAAAATTTGCAATAAAAGGAAATTTATCTACGTTATACCTTTCGTATGACGTATAGTGGGAACGGCATCAACCGGAACGATCCTCGCAAGAATCGTCTCTATCCGTATCCACGTCGAGCTCCTCGGGATGACTTCGCTAAGCCACGAGCTTCGTCTTCGTACGGGTTACTAGCCTCGTGTTGAAGACGACGTGATCGAGAGATGATCACAATCCGAATCCAAATTCGGATCCAAAACCGAGTCCTCAAAACTCGATTCTCCGGAGAGGTATTCGTCAACCGTTTGACGAATCCTTCGTCCTCCACCTCAGATGATTACCGGAGATCAAATACCCGGTAAGTTAGTCACTGTCGGAGCACTAACCATCGTCCAAACGACGCTCCGACAACAAAGAAACAAGCTGTCCAGAAAAACTGGACAGCTTTTGGTGGAGGAATAGAGGCCGGCCAAAGGAGATGTGGAGCTCACCTTATCACCGAACCCACAAGAGATCACCGGAGGGTCGCCGGAGCATCGCCGGCTGAAGCTTGGATGCCGGCGGCAAGGAGGTGGCAGCAGCTCCATGAAGTTGGCGGCAACACCATGTTGGGCGGCAACAACAAAAGGAGGCTAGGGTTGGGCGGCCAAAACTTCATTAGGGTATTTGGGTTAGGGTTTAACCCCTATTTTATATAGAACTAATTCTCTTAATGGTTAATGGATCATATCCATAAAGTCCGTTAACCCGCTCCATTAAGATAAGTTATAATAAACCAAACCATGATGGTTTATTTTAAGTTAAAACGAACCGAACCAACTTTTGGTTCATTCGTTTAAAATAAACCAAACCCTTTGGTTTATTCTCATCCATTGGATTAGAACCAAACCATTTTGGTCCATCCATTATGTCTTCATAAGACACGCCCATCCACGCCATTGCGATCAAACAATTTCATGCTCGCTTATGTTTGGTCCAACCAAACCTAGTTTCTCTCGGTCCGAGAATCCCATTCTCAAGCTCGCTTTAAATCCTTTGATTACACTCACGCGTGGTGACCAAATAGGTTCTCGGTTTATGTTGGCCGCCTATAATTAACCATTAATTATAGAACGATCATGAGTGGCACCTAGTAGTACATCATGATCCCCAATTAACCAAAAGATCAACGCTGATCCGTAACTATTTCTGAAACCCTTCAGTAGCTCGAATGAATCGTGCCCCATTCCCTTCACTCATCTTATACCCACTTGGTTCAAGACATGGTCTATTGTGTCAGTCCCCACTAGGCTGACTACGTCACACCTAGCCCAAGTATCATTTCCTCGTCCTACGGATTCTAGTTACTCCACATGTATCGAAGAGTACTTTACTCTAAACATGTAATGCTTTGGCCAAAGACTTTAGTAACAATCCGACGAGAGGCCATGGGTATACATCTCCTCGCAAGGAGTGGTGAATCCTTTATAGGCTATTCAAACACCTTCGATCACTTCGACTTATACCCAATCATCCCGGGTCCACATCTCCTCAGAGATGTTTGCTTAAGATGTCAAAGCATAAGTCTCCATGATCAAGATGACTTGAATACCGCAAGTCAAAGGAACATCGCACTTAAGCCACAGTAAGAACTTCATTGACATATCTATATATGCAGAGAACCATATGAAGTCTTACGGCTGGTCACTCCAATGAACTAGTTACCATAACTAGCATCCACGATTAACTCCGGACATCACTATGTCTCCAGCCAGTGAGAATCAGCTGCTTGAATACACCAAGGAGTATACCTTGTTAGTCTCGTAATTGATGGTGTCCAAATCCATCAATTCATCGACTAGGATAATTCGATACATCACAATTACACATGTAGAGATACTCACTAGTTGTGATCCAATCACAAATTCTCTCATGCCGTGAATCGATCGTGACATTCAAGAAATGAGTTTAAGATCCAATCAAATACATAAAACATGTATACTCAAATAGTGAATCTTCATTTATCATATAAATGGTTCATACATAAGGCGATTGCCTTAGGACATCTCTCATATCGCCTAATAATCGTATCCAATACCATCTCTAACATGACCCTCAAACTTACTTTGAGGTAATGCTTCAAAGGATCCGCTAAGTTCCTTACGATTTCTTTCTATTGCCTAATATCTCTCTGATAACGCCAATCGCCATGATTACTTAACATATGCCACATGCTTTGGATCAAAGGATGAGACCGCTCTTTCCTTCAAAGGGGAATTTTCGACTCCATTGTTGTCATTCCCAATGATGATCTCTCTGATAAGATTGCTTCAACAATGGTTTGATCTACACCAAGTTCATAAGATGAACTCTTTGATCCAAACCGCCTTCCTTCGCTAAAGTCTGCAAATGTATTCCCCGCCTTAGTGGCGTAATCCGCATAGCGTCTTGTTTGGAACCTTTCCAACTCAATCGCGCCCATTCCGTGTGAATACATACCTGCATCGAGACATGAATCATCCTTGTTCGTTCGAGTCTGCATCCGATACCCACTGTGATCACCATGTACCCCTTCTCCATATATTAGAAACACATCCTTAGTTCTTCTTAAGTACTTAAGGATCGCCTTAAATGCACCCTTAATGATCCATTCTCGATCGACGGTATCCGCCGTGACACTCGTGAGCATACTTACATCGGGCCTCGTATACATAACATAGCATACATGATAGATCCTATCAAGTGATGCATAGGGAATCTTACTCATGCAAATCCTTCTCGCCTCAGGCGCGACACATAGACTTCGGAAAGGTGTACCCTATGCCCGATGGGTAGGAAACCTTCTTGATTCCGGCTACGCTAAACTCTTAAGCACTCTGGCCTACATATACGTAGATCTGGGCGAAAGACCAAGCAAACTGCTTCGATCTATCTCTATAGATCTTAATCCCGAGGATGTAGGTTGCTTCTCCCGTGTCTTTCATGGAGAATGTCTTGATAACCAAAACCTTAATCGATCATAAGATTGAAACATCGCTTCTATAAGTAATATGTCATCGACATACAATACTAGGAACACGTCGCACTTCTACTAACCTTCTTGTACACACAAGGTTCGTTCCCGATTTTGTGAGAAATCAAACTTTTGATTGTCCTCATCAAAACGGATATTCCACTTCGGATGCTTCGCTTTCAATCCATATATATGGACTCGCCGCAACAATTTGCATACCTTGGTTTTATCAACTATGTGAAACCTCAAAGTGTTGATCATATACATACGCCCTCGCAGCAGGTGTTTCCATTAAGGAAAGTGGTTTCCACATCCATCCGCCATATCTCATAATCATAATGAGCCGCTATATGCATGAGCATCCGAATGGATTTAAGCATAGCTACAGGCGAATAGGTTTCGTCATAATCAACACCTTGCTTTTGACGATATCCTTTCGCCACCAATCTAGCCTTATAGGTAATCACATCACATTACATCCATAGTCGATTTTCTTCTTGAAAACCCACTTGCACCCTATAGGCTTTATGCCTTCAGGTGGGTCAACCAAGTTCCAAACTTGGTTTTCATACATGGAATCCATTTCCGACTTCATGGCACCAAGCCACTTATCCCTTTCTGAACCTGTCAGCACTTCTTCATAACTGGTAGGTCCTCATCATCAATGAGTAACACGCTGATTCTCGATCGTCATTATTTGACAAGAGATATCACTTCGTGAATAAATTATGTTCTACCGCATCACGAAGATGTGGTGTGTAAATTGATCAGGTCCGCATCCGATTACATTGCTCACTATGAGTTGTCATCGATCAGGCTGCTTCACCTGTGTATCTCATCAATGTCTATTTGAAGCCTCTCTCGAGCCTCCTCAAGCTCGATTTATTACTCGATCGACTTCTTGTAGAAACTTTCTCTAGAAACACAGCATGCCTTGAAACAAACACCTTTTGTTCCATAGGATGATAGAATTGGTAACCCCTTGTTTCCTTAGGGTATCCAATAAACAGACATTTATCAGACTTAGCATCCAGTTTGTCTGATACATCACATTGCTTATTATACATAAGGACAATCCCCATATCTTCAAGTAAGATACATGAGGTTTCTTATTACCTATATCTCATTCCGGATATCTTCCTATAGAGACTACCAGGCAGATCTCTGCTTAACAAGTTGGCAAATTGTCTGTTTAAAGTGCATAGCCCCAAAAGGACTTGGGAAGATTCGCGATGATTCATCATTGACCTCGACCATGTCCAACAAGGTCCACAACGGATTCTCGATACACCATTATGTCAGTGGTGTATATGATGGAGTCCATTCGAGACAATATACCATTGTCTCAGATAATCAAGAAACTCTGACTTAAGTATTCACCACCGATCGATCAAGCATTTTTTAATACTTTGTCATGTTGTTTCTCTACTTCATTTCGAGAACCTTTCAAAGGCTTTCAGATTTGTGTTTCATCAAGAACACATACCCAAACCGTGAGTGATCATCTATCGAAGGTAATGAAGTAGCTATAGCCTCCTAAAGCTTGAGTCGACATACAGTCCACATACATCGCAAGTATGTACTTAGACCCTAGTAACTCTCCCTCCCGCTCACCTTTTCCAAGAAAGGTAACTTAGTCATCTTGCCTCTTTAAGCATGATTGGCATCGTATATGTAATCAAATTCAGAATCCAATTCAACGACTTACCCATTCCACATTGTGCTAATCTTCTGATGCCACACACGGCCAAGATATGGCAAAAAGCGCACAACGCCACATATAGGAGAGTCTAATTGATTATCCTTTCGAGCACGCTGGTGTTGCTCGCTTCGACCTTTGAAAATGCTCATAAAACAACCCAACGATATGAAAAGAGCTATCAATTGCTTAAACTCAAAGTTCCAGCTAAAGCATAACGCCATTCAAAGTTATATAACAACAATTGTTAGCCGAAATGGTTAAACTCATTTCTATTTAAACAAGAAATAGTAAACGACACATGTTCTTTATTAGAGAAGGAACATAATAGCAATTGTCCAGCCTGTAAGTTACTAGTCCACTAGGGTGAGCTTCCAAGAAATAAGTTCCGATGGCTATACCACAAAGAATCCCTTGCTCCATTGCCTAAACTCATTGACACTCTCCGACGAAGTCTTTCATCATTCCTTAGGGATCGTATGTCATTACATATATGTGGAGCCTACACCCGGCAGATCAATACCCAAGTGTCCGAGGAAATAGAAATGATAATCAATAATTCTAAGATAATCACAAGATGCATCCGATGCCTTATTCCTTTCATAGCGAAAGATAAATCTTAAAATTTCTTCGCAAAACCAAACCTTGCTTATAGGAGAGGATTACCTTGTGCGCGGCCTCGAGTCGTTCTCTTGCCTTTCTTAGTCTTTCCTTCTTTCACGCTCTCGTGTCCTTCGACACTCTCTTAGAACGCCTTTTTCTTCGAGGAATCAATCTCAGGAAGACCGCCTCGCTTACATGCTTCTCGTAGAAGGCTCCTAAAGGCAAAGAAGTTAGGAAAAGGAGCTCGGGAAGAAGAAGAACCCTCTTCATCTAGCCTACACGTGAGGAAATCCACACAACCAAAGACTTTCCACTCAAGCTTAACTCACTACCATCAACACACACATAAGTCTAAGGATTCATGATATGAGCATCCATATGCCTCTTCCGCCACTTCAGGGTAGTCCATAGGGCTTGGAAAACCTTTCACCTCGTGCCATCACCATGTCAATGGAATCATTGATTACAGTATCCTTGCATTTGGTCGGGCCACTTTAAGGAGACAAAACATACTTGCTCTTCACCTTATCTAGCTTAGGTGGATGCTTAGGTGGCATGCTTATGTGGCATGCTTATGTGCATTCATGCATGTTGAATTAATCTTATTAATTCAATTAAGCTTATGTTATCATATTGAATTAATCTTATTAATTCAATTAAGCTTATGTTATCATATTGAATTAATCTTATTAAATCAATAAGGTAACATATTGAATTAATCTCATTAAATCAATTAGCTAAGATTCTCATTAAGCTTAAAGTCCAAAAACCATTTTGTACTTAAGCTTATTCCCAAATTATTCTAGTCAAACTAGAATACTCTAATTCCTCTAATTATCATGCTCTTTGTGTGTGACCCTATAGGCTCTCATAACGTTGGCAGTGGACCTAAACTCTTTTAGATACACAAGCAATGAGCGGCATCTAGCAATACATCATTGCTACCCAAGTTATGAGATAAGTCAAGATCCGACTAACCTTTCCGTGACTACTATAATATATGACCGTGTCCTTCTATCCTTGATATCAGATTGATCAATGAGGCATAGACCGTGTCATCCTCGATCAATCTATGTGTTTCTTGATCCCTGAGTAAACTAACTCAAACAAATGAGCTCAATATCTCATATTGACTCATTCGAGCATGGCCATGCATTTTAGTAGTTCTACTCAATCAAGGGGCCCACCGATATCACTCTCGTCATATGAGAGGGATAGATCCCATCTACATCACTCACATCCCTCCGCATAATTTGTTATATACCCAATAATCGCCTTTATGGTCCACCCTATTACGGGTGACGTTTGACGATACCAAAGTACATAACTCCTTATGTAGGGAACCGTAGTGACTTCAGGTCTGAGGACTATTCATACCAATAGTCACATGAGAAAGTTTATGACACTCATATAACGATCCATGAAACTTTCTCATGGCGGGTCAGTTCAGTATATAGTCTCTAATATATACCCATGTGTCAACTTGATATCATATATCCATGACTTGTGAGATCAAGTCATCAATTGACCTACATGCTAGTCTTTATGTATTAATATTGCCCTTGCATATTAATACTTGACTAGGAACATTTAGAAAGTGTTCTCTACAGCCTCTCATAATCAATTCTGCCAATTGATGTGCTGTAGATAAGAACCTACTTTTCTAGGGCATTACTATATTTAATTTAGCTGGCACAAGCAAGACTTAAATATAATAACCAATCCTTTGCCTTTATAGAATATGATACAAAATGTTCCCTATTCAACCATCACATGATTGGTTCTTAGGGCTATAACTAACAATCTCCCACTAGCACTAGTACCAATCACTATGATATCTAATACCTAGTGACCTAGTGACCATCATGCTTCCTCTGTACAAAGCCTTGGTCAATGGATCTGCAATGTTAGCTTCACAAGATTGCATATCCTCACATCTCCTATCGATGATCTCGAATGAGATGGAAGCGCCGTAGTATGTGTTTGGTCGGCGTGATCGAGGTTCCTTAGTCGTAATAGCCCCATTGTTGTCTAGAGGTCTATTGGATCCGCAATGCTAGGAACTACCCCAAGTTCACTGATGAACTTACGGAGCCAAACAGCCTCCTTTGCTACATCAGATGCAGCAATATACTCGTCTTCTGTTGTAGAATCAGCAACTGTGTCCTGCTTTGAACTCTTCAAGCTCACAGCTCCACCATTCAGGCAAAACACGTACCCCGATTGCGATCTATAGTCATCCTTGTCTGTTTGGAAGCTTGCATCACTGTAACCCTTTACAGCTAGCTCCTCATTGCCTCCAAATATCGTGGAAATATTCTTTCGCTGTAAGTATTTAAGAATATTTTTATCGCTATCCAGGACTTTAACTCGATCCGATCGGTATCTACTCGCCATGCTCAAAGCATACGAGACGCCGTGATTCAGTACAAAGCATGGCGCATATGATAGACCCTATGGCAGCGATGCATAAGGGATCTTATCCATGCGATCTCTCTCCTTAGAAGAGGGACATTGAGTCTTCGAAAGACTCACACCATGTGATAAAGGCAAATCCTTTCTTGAATTTTGCATAGCAAAACGATCTAGCACTTTATCAATGTATGTACTCGACTTAGGCCAAGTAATCTTTTAGATCTATCTCTATAGATCTTGATGCCTAGAATATAGGCACTACCTAAGTCTTTCATCGAGAAACAATTCCCTAACCACATCTTCACAGATCGGAGTGAGGGAATATCATTTCCGGCGAGAAGTATGTCATCTACATACAAGACAAGAAATACAACTGTTCTACTATTTCTCTTGTAGACACAAGGTTCATCTTCATTCTTGATGAAACCAAACTCTTTGATTGCATCATCGAATCGAAGATTCCAGCTTCAAGAGGCTTGCTTTAGTCCATAAATGGACCTTTGCAGTTTGCATACCTTTCCAGGATGCTTTGGATCTTCAAAACCCTCAGGCTGTGTCATGTACACATCCTCGAGTAGCTTTCCATTCAGAAAAGCAGTTTTGACATCCATCTGCTAGATCTCATAATCGTGGTAGGCTGCAATAGCAAGTATGATCCGAATGGATTTAAGCATCGCAACTGGTGAAAAGGTTTCATCATAGTCAATACCATGAATTTGTTTGAATCCTTTCGCCACCAATCTACCTTTATAGGTATGCTTATTACCATCCATGTCAGTCTTTACTTTAAAGACCCACTTACACCCAATGGGTTTTACCCCTTCAGGTGGATCAACCAAGGTCCATACTTGGTTAGTGTACATGGATTCCATTGTTGGTGCAGTGGGCACCAAAGTCGAACCGGTATTTTGATTATGGCAAAAGGCTCAATAGTTAAGGGTATATTTGTTATCTTACGAGCTCAATTAAGTGTGCAGAAATGCTAAAGTTGAGCGGAAGGTCTGCGACACCCGGTGGGAACCGAGGTGGTCGGGCAACGCCAGAGGGACTTCGGAGGAAGCCGAGGTACTCGGGTGAAGACCGGAAGCGAGGCTACAAGGTAAGCTCGTGTGAAAGCGAAGCAAGGTCGTTAAGCGTAGATCCGACCCAATACCTCCAATGGAAGGTCTAGGTCGAGATCAGATGGTTAGAACCATCGTACTTTATATTTTAAGCTAACTTGTACTGCAGTCCAAAACCCTTTGACTACAGTCAACTGCTAGTCAAGTTCCAGCCTCGAGAAGAGCTCGAATTTCAAGGGGGTGAATTTGGACTTGACTCGTGTTTTGGTACAAAGGGTGATGTGGCATCAAGGTGGACATCCAAACCATCACCAAGCTTCCTTGTGGTGGACGCCCAAGATAAGGTGAGTTGGCACAAGATGGTTGGCTCCCATGATGTGGCACAAGTTGAATGGCTCCAACAAGTTGGCGACCAAGGAGGTTGGAGGTGGCACAAGGTGGTTGGATGAAACACCTCATCCTCAAGTTGGCGCCCAAGGAGGTTGGAGGTGGCACAAGGTGGTTGGATGAAACACCTCATCCTTGAGTTGGCGCACAAGGAGGTTGGAGGTGGCACAAGGTGGTTGGATGTAACACCTCATCCTTGAGTTGGCGCAAAGGATGTGGATGAACAAGTCTTGGGGGATAAGATCCTCACCTTGGACACTACCTATGTCTAAATTCATAGATCAATATCCATAAATAGACATGTTCAAGCCAAGCAAATAACAAGAATTCAAGAGCTCTCAACACGTCGTAACGCCGCTTACTACTACTCACATTTGCTACGAAGTCCGACAACGAAAGCGACAGCTTCTACTTATAAGAGTTGTCGGTATATTTATTTAAGTTCTACTTCTTTAAATTGTCTTTGTGCTTTAATCGTAACAAGGAAAGGGGGAGTGTCCTTTGCCTTGATTTCTTTTGTAATCGTTGTTCTACTTCCAACGAAGAGGAGTGGTTTTAGTGAATTGTTCTCCGTGACGTGATCAAGGATCACTAGGCCGTGGATTAGCAATCGAAAGATTGTGAACCACGTAAAAATATCTTGTCTACTTTATATTTCGTGCATTCTCTACTTGCTTTTTACTTATTGCAAAAGTTTTTAACGACATCAGTATCGCTATTCACCCTCTAGCGACACTTCGATCCAACAATTGGTATCAGAGCCGGGGGCGCTAAGATTCGGTGAAACCACCAATCTAGCTTTGTTTTTCTTTTTTTACAGATTTTTTATTTATTTATTTCTGTTTTCGTATAATTATTTCACTTGCTTATCTTCTCCTACATATAGAATTGCATTAGAGGCTTTAGGATCCGGATAAGGTTGTCCTTCGGGTTAGATCCCGAGTAAGGTTGTCCTCCGGAACTTCAACGACATTCGCATTTGATTGTTTATTTCTTTTTGCAAGTTACATTTTATATATCTTTTTACTTCTCAAGACTACTAATCCAAGACGAAAGTCTTGGAATATTCTTTCGGTGTGTTTTGCAAGATTCTTTTCGTCGCTCTTCTTCTTGTTTTTAAATGGCCCATCTCGAAGGGTTTAGCACCGCCTGACTTCGCTTTACAACGTAATGACTTTCCTTATTGGAAGGGTCGGATGGAATGCTTTCTTAAAACCCAAATCGAGATGTGGATCGTAATCCAAACCGGTTTCACACTTCCTAATGAAGATGGTGAATCTTTGGGTTACGATCAATGGTCAAATTCCACGAAAAACAAGTAGAAGCCGATGCCAAGGCAACTCAAATCTGTCCAAGGAAGAGTTCAACCGCGCCGCCCCTTCATTAGTGCAAAGGACTTATGGACCAAGCTAGTGGAACTACAGAAGGCACCGGATTTACACGAAGGTATGTAAAAGAGATTTACTTTAAATAAATTGTATAACTTGAAAATGCAGGAAAACGAGACCGCAACTCAACTACATGCTCAGATTCAAGACATCACAACCAACTCCATGCCATCGGACAAAAGGTCGAGAATCGCGACCTTATCGTATTCTCTTAACTCGCTTTCCTAGGACCACCTTGTGGGCATCCATGGTCGATGCCTACAAGGTCTCCAAGGACCTTTCTAAAATTAGGTTAGACGAATTGTTTTCGAACTTGAATTACATGAGCAAACTAACGTGGTCGTCGAGAAGAGTATTGGCTGTGTTCCAAGAAGAAGAAGCCCGCAAGCAAGCCACCCTCAAGGAAGAAGCGATATCCAAGCTCTAATGGCCAAGCCGACCGAGCACGACTCAAATCAAGAAGAGTCCGAGTCCGAATCCATGATGAGCTTCCATTCAAGACAAGCCACGGATCCGTATCCGGTTCAAAAGAATCATTAAGGGTAAGTCGGTCGTTACTTAATACTTTGTATGGTGCAATTAAATTTTTAAATAAGAAACTAGCTAAGTCCGAGTCCAAGGTCGAGACCCTAATTGAGGAGATTAACCTTCTCAAACATGAGGTCTCCCTAACCTCTTCGACTACTCGTATTCAAGAGGAGGACTCAACCTGCTGAAAAGCTTGAAGTTGAGAACTCGCTTGAAAACACAAGTCGAAGACCTTAGGAACACGTTGGAAAGGTTCACTTTGGGATCCAAGGGACTTGACCTCTTACTTGGATCACAAAGGGCCGTGTACAACAAGGCCGGACTCGGGTTTAACTCAAATACAAGCAATAAGTCATATATGTCTATAGTAAACCAACATAAGAAAAATGTCCAAGCATGGGTCCCTAAGACCACTTTGATTTCAACTTTAGGATCTAACATGTATTGGGTTCCCAAGGACCAAATTCACTATGTGAATAGACCCACTGATTCAATGGTCCAGGGGAGCCAATACAAAATGTATTTTTGTTAAGTCTTAGAAATTGCATGCTTAGTTTTTCCTTTATTTTTAGAATGGTTAGATAGGACTCATAACCAACTAAAATCCTATTTAAAAGATTGAGCCTGGGAGCCTCTTTTCAAAATAAACCAACTAAAATCCCATTTAAAAGATTGAGCCTCGGGGAGCCTCTTTTCAAAAATAACTAGTTAGACCAAGACGTAGTCTCAAGTAAGTCGAGTTATCAATTTCTTGAAATTAGCTTTGTCTAAGGAAGTGGTCGTTGTTCCGATCAAAGAAGGCCTATGTGCCTCGCCACGACCTGGAAGCTAATCTCTTGAAAAGATTACTTGATGAGCTTAGACTAAATCCGAATCTAACCTAATGTTGGTTAATTTAAATTCATTAAAATTAATCAAGTAAAATTGAAAGTCATCTCACAATAACACATATGAATAACATGTTTTGATCATGTAGATATTGGTGAGATGATTTAGGTTTAAAAACTTACAAACAACCCTTTAGTAATTCCAATATCCGATCCAACTACCTTATGTGTAGGATCCTTATGGTAAAGAGGCACCAAAAGACCTCGTACGAGATTTATCACGATAAAATACCGAACATCAAGTACTTTAGGGTATTTGGATGCAAGGTACATATCTTAAACACTAAGGATTACCTAGGGAAATTCAAATCCAAAACCTCTACTGGAACCTTTCTAGGATACTCAACCACCAGTAGAGCTTATAGGGTATACAATCACGACACTCTTAGAGTCGAAGAAACCATTAATATAGTTTTCGACGAAGGACACGAACCCGTTCAATACTTAACAAAACCAACTAGCAAATCAACTTATAGCGAACCCGACTCTGATCTTGAACTTGAATCTCGTCCTAACCCAAGTCATCCTATCGACCAAGTGATAGATGACTCTAACCCAAGTCAAACTAGAACTCACCCAAGTCATCCTATCGACCAAGTGATAGATGACCTAACCCGAGTCACACTAAGACTCAAACAAATCATCCTATCAATCAAGTTATAGGTGATCCAAATTTAGGGTTCAACTAGAGCTTCATACCGAATACCTTAGTCAAATCTCGTTAATTTCCAAAATCGAACCCAAAACTATTGAACAAGCACTTCTTGATCCCGACTGGATTATTGCTATGCAAGAAGAGCTAGCTCAATTCACTAGAAATGAAGTCTGGGAATTAGTACCACCACCTAAAGAAAAATCAATTATTGGAACAAGGTGGGTATTTCAAAATAAACTTGATGATAAAGGTGAAGTAGTTAGAAATAAAGCTAGGTTAGTCGCAAAAGGGTTTAGTCAAGTCGAAGGTTTAGATTACGATGAGACCTACGCCCCCGTAGCCAGACTAGAGTCCATCCGAATGTTGTTAGCATATGCTGCACATCGAGGTTTTAAATTGTTTCAAATGGATGTCAAGTCAGCATTTTTGAATGGATACATTAAGGAAGAAGTTTACGCTACCAACCTCCGATTCAAAATCTAGATAAACTCGACCATGTCCTTAGACTTAAGAAAGCCCTATATGGACTCAAACAAGCCCCAAGAGCTTGGTACTAAAGGCTTTCGATCTATCTTAAGTCCAAAGGATTCAACCAAGGTTTAGTCGACCCAACCTTATTCGTTAAAACCGTAGGAAAAGAAATCTTTATAGCCCAAATCTATGTAGATGATATAATTTTTGGAACTACCAACTCGATCCTGCTAAACGAATTCATCTCACTTATGGAAAGTGAATTTGAAATGAATTTAGTGGGAGAGTTAAGTTTTTTTCTTAGGTTTACAAATTAAACAAACTAAAGATGGAATATATTTACATCAACAAAAATATACTAAGGACTTAATAAATCGATTTGGAATGCAAGATGCTAAAATAATCAATACACCTATGGCAACTAATGTTAATATAAACGAAGATGTAGAAGGAAAACCTGTTGACCTAAAATACTATAGGAGCGCAATAGGAAGTCTCCTATACTTAACCGCGAGCCGACCCGACATTTTATTCGCGGTAAGTATGTGCGCAAGGTTACAAACCTGTGCCAAGGAGTCTCACCTAACCCTAGTCAAGCGTATCCTTAGATATCTAAAGGGCACGCTAAACGTAGGTATTTGGTACCCTAGATCTACCGAGTTTAATCTAATCGGCTACTCCGACTCTGACTATGCCGGTAGTAAACTCAATAGAAAGAGCACGAATGGTTGTTGTCAAATAGTCTAGTAAGTTAGTGCGAGGAAGCGATTGCGTTGCCTTATCTACCACCGAAGCCGAATACGTTGCGATGGGTGAGTGTGTCTCTCAGCTCCTGTGGATGAAGCACACTCTCCAAGACTTTAGCTTAATCTTTAACAACATTAAAACCTACATAGATAACATTAGTTCAATTAACTTAACTAAAAATCCAATATGTCATTCTAGGACAAAACATATAGAAGTTAAACACCACTTCATTAGGGAACATGTAACTAATGGAACTATACAACTAGAGTATGTTGAGTCCAAATCAAACCTAGCGGACATCTTCACCAAACCACTACCCGAAGCCGAATTTAGTTTATTAAGACGAAAGTTAGGTATGTGCGTAATAGAGTAGGATTTAAATTTTTCTATATATGTACTCTACTTTTGCTTCTTTTTATGAAATCAGCCTAAGTCTTACCTTAGAAATCATATTGGGAACTTGCTTGGACTTACAAACCCTAAAATATATTTACAAACTTTTTGAGTTAAGGCAAAAGGGGGAGAAAGTCACAAAAGTAAACAAAATTATTACCAAAATTAAAGTAAGGAAGAAAGTAAACAAAATTATTACCTTTTATATTAAGTAATTCCGTTTACTTAAGCAACTATTAAGGGGGAGTAAAAATTATTTTTCAAGAACTCACCTTCGGTCAAGGGGGAGGTTACCTCAAAGGGGAGAACTTGAAACAATAATATTTCTCACTCATGCTTAATCTTTATGCTAGCTCACTCATGCTTAATCTTTATGCTAGCTCATTCATGCTTAATCATTATGCTAGCTCATTCATATTTAATCTTTATGCTAGCTCATTCATGCTTAATCATTATGCTAGCCATCGTTATGTTTAATTTTTCCTTAACTTTTGTGTCGGTTTGCCATGAATCAAAAGGGGAGATTGTTGCATGCAAGGCACCAAAGTCGAACCGTATTTTGATTATGGCAAAAGGCTCAATAGTTAAGGGTATATTTGTTATCTTACGAGCTCAATTAAGTGCGTAAATGCTAAAGTCGAGCGAAGGTTCATGCGACGTGGGAACCGAGGTGGTCGGGCAACGCCAGAGGGACTTCGGAGGAAGCCGAGGTACTCGGGTGAAGACCGGAAGCGAGGCTACAAGGTAAGCTCGTGTGAAAGCGAAGCAAGGTCGTTAAGCGTAGATCCGACCCAATACCTCCAATGGAAGGTCTAGGTCGAGATCAGATGGTTAGAACCATCGCATTTATATTTTAAGCTAACTTGTATCGCCAAAACCCTTGACTACCAATAACTGCTAGTCAAGTTCCATCGAGAAGAGCTTGAATTTCAAGGGGGTGAATTTGGACTTGACTCGTGTTTTGGTACAAAGGGTGATGTGGCATCAAGGTGGACATCCAAACCATCACCAAGCTTCCTTGTGGTGGACGCCCAAAATAAGGTGAGTTGGCACAAGATGGTTGGCTCCCATGATGTGGCACAAGTTGAATGGCTCCAACAAGTTGGCGCCCAAGGAGGTTGGAGGTGGCACAAGGTGGTTGGATGAAACACCTCATCCTCGCGCCCAAGGAGGTTGGAGGTGGCACAAGGTGGTTGGATGAAACACCTCATCCTTGAGTTGGCTCACAAGGAGGTTGGAGGTGGCACAAGGTGGTTGGATGAAACACCTCATCCTTGAGTTGGCGCAAAGGATGTGGATGAACAAGTCTTGGGGATAAGAACCTCACCTTGGACACTACCTATGTCTAAATTCATAGATCAATATCCATAAATAGACATGTTCAAGCCAAATAACAAGAATTCAAGAGCTGTCAACACGCCGCTACTACTACTCACATTTGCTACACGGCCGACAACGAAAGCTACATCTTCTACTTATAAGAGTTGTCGGTATATTTATTTAAGTTCTACTTCTTTAAATTGTCTTTGTGCTTTAATCGTAACAAGGAAAGGGGAGTGTCCTTTGCCTTGATTTCTTTTGTAATCGTTGCTCCTACTTCCAACGAAGAGGAGTGGTTTTAGTGAATTGCCCTCCGTACGTGATCAAGGATCACTAGGGCCGTGGATTAGCAATCGAAAGATTGTGAACCACGTAAAAATATCTTGTCTACTTTATATTTCCGCTGTGCATTTTCTACTTGCTTTTTACTTATTGCAAAAGTTTTTAACGACACCGTATCGCTATTCACCCCCCCCTCTAGCGACACTTTCGATCCAACATCCATTTCGGATCTCATGGCCTCTAGCCATTTCTCGGAATCTGGGCTCATCATAGCTTCTTGATAGGATGTAGGCTCGTCAAGATCGACAAGCAATACATCACCATTGTCAGTCAAGAGAAAAGAATATCTCTCGGGTTGACGACGGATCCTGTCAGATCTACGAAGAGGTTGGTCTACTTGAACAGGTGTTTGTTCCACAACTCTTTAGGCAACAATTTCCTCATCCACAACACTTTGTGGTTCCTGTTCATTTTCCATCGAAGCCTTAGTGTTATCGTCATCTTGAACTTCTTCAAGATGAATTTTACTCCCACTAGTTTTTCTAGAAATAAATTCTCTTTCTAGAAAGACAGCATTTCTGGCAACAAACACCTTGCCAAGTGTGGGATTGTAAAAGTAATATCCCTTAGTGTCCTTGGGATATCCGACAAAATAACACTTATCTGATTTGGGTCCTAGTTTATCTGAGACTTGACGTCTTACATAAGCTTCACAACCCCAAATCTTTATAAAAGACATTTTGGGACTCTTCCCAGTCCATAATGTATATGGTGTCTTTTCTACGGCTTTTGATGGACGCGATTAAGTGTGAAAGCGGCTGTCTCTAGAGCTAGTCCCCAAAAGGAAGTTGGTAGATCAGTCTGGCTCATCATTGATCGTACCATATCTAATAGAGTACGATTTCTCCTCTCAGATACACCATTCCATTGTGGTGTTCCAGGTGGAGTGAGTTGGGATATTATCCCACACTCACCAGTGATGACGAAACTCTTGACTAAGGTATTCACCACCTCGATCTGATCAAAGTAGCTTAATACGCTTACCAAGTTAGTTTTGTACTTCATTCTTGAATGCTTTGAACTTTTCAAAGGATTCTGACTTATGTCTCATCAAATATAAGTAGCCAAATCTACTCATATCATCAGTGAAAGTAATAAAGTACTTATAGCCTCCTCTGGCTTCGACATTGAAAGGCCCACATACATCGCATGTATGAGTCCTAACAAGTCCGTCGCTTCTCTCCATGTCCACTAAATGGAGTTTTAGTCATCTTTCCTAAAAGGCAAGATTCAGATACCTCATATGATTCAAAATCAAATGAGTCCAATAATCCATCTTGGAGGATATGCTTTTTCATTTATGTGACCTAGGCGACAAGCTGAGAGATATGTTTGGTTCGAATCATTCGATTTGAACCGCTTGGTATTTACGTTATAAATTGGGTTTTCTAAATCCAGAACATAGAGACCATTCATAAGTGGTGCATTACAATAGAACATTTCATTTAAATAAATGGAACAACATTTGTCCTTTATTATAAAAGAAAAGTTTTTCTTGTCTAAACAAGATACAGAAATTATGTTCTTTGTCAATGCGGGTACATATAAGCACTCCTCTAGTTCTAAGATAAGCCCAGTGGGCAAAGACAAAGAATATGTTCCTACAGCTACAGCAGCAACTTTTGCGCCATTGCCTACTCGTAGGTCTACTTCGCATTTTGCCATTTGTCTACTATTTCTCCCTCGCACATTATTACAAATGTGAGATGCACATCCGATCTAATACCCATGTAGAAGAAATAGATAGATTAACTTCTATAACGTGTATACCGAGGCGTAAGTCCCACTTCTTTTATTCTTTACTTCTCAAGGTAGACTCATAGCCCGCCTAAAGGTCCGCCTCACCGCAATGGAAGCAAATTCCCTTCCTTAGGTACTTTACCTTTACCCTTTGAAGTGGATGAATTGGCCTTGCCTTTGGCTTGGGTCTTACCCTTGCCTTTGCGCTTACCTTTGCCCTTCTTGACCATTAGTACGTTGCTAACTTTCTTTTTGAGATTCGGTTCAGCAGTTCTTAACATGCTGAGAATCTCAGGCAAAGGTTTATCAATTTCATTCATGTTATAATTCATGACGAATTGATTATATGCTTCCGGCAACGATTGCAGGATAACATCGGTTGCCAATTCTTGGCTCAGTGGAAATCCTAGTCTTTCAAGGTTCTCAACGTACCCAATCATTTTGAGTACGTGAGTTCCTACAGGTGTTCCTTCTTGCATCTTGCATGCAAAAAGAGCCTTAGACACTTCAAAACGCTCGTGCCTAGCTTGTCCTTGATATAGTTGTTTCAAATGCTCAACCATATCATAGGCATCCATGTTCTCATGTTGCTTGCTCAAGCTCGAGTTCATGGTGGCAAGCATAAGACATGACACATCTAATGCGCCATCTTGATGCTTCTTATAAGCATCCTTTTCAAAGACGAGTGGCGCATGGGCGGGTGTTTCAGGTAGACTGCTCTAGGACATACAGTTATGCTCTTGTTTGAGGATAATCCTCAAGTTCCTATACTACCAAGAAAGTTCGCTCCATTGCTTGTCCTTCTCAAGGACGAGATCGCAAGTTGAGGGGTGTGTCATGTTAGATGTCATGGTGATCTACAACATTAAAATGCAAAGTTAAGTATCATACCTAAATCATTTAATTAGGCCTTTAATTAAATGAGGCTCCCACTAAATTCTCATAGCTACTATTTAGCTATAAATTTATATGGGATAAAGATCCACATTATAATTGCCTTGAGATAGCATTGGCTAATCGCCCAAGACGTAGTAAAAAAAGGTAGGCAATCTATTGCCAAATACAACTGATTTAAAACTATAATAGATTTGGTTAATTTTAAGATTAGATTATTGTTTATTCCTAAACCACTTCCAGCCGTACAGGGGCCTTCTTGGATATCGGAGCAACGACCACTTATAAGACAAAGCTGATGTTGGGAAATCACATAATACTATTTTTAAAACTTATGTTCTTAGCTAATATATGCCTCTACTTTCTTAACTAATTAAGAAAACTTAATTTAGTCTTAACCAAGTTTGATAGCGGACATCACGATTGTCCACTGCACTCTTCCAAGATAAAATGCATTGCTTTGCTTGTGAAACCCAATAACAAATGATCGAGGAAGTAGTGAGTACCAAGCTTTAGTAGGCATATCGTTTTTGACTTATTAAGAAATAAACATGTATCATATACATATTAGCATACATCACATATAAGCTAAACTAATCATGCATCACATACAAGCTAAACTAACATGCATCACATACATATTAAACTAAGCGTGTCATGGTTATGGCCCTTATTCTACAATCTTCTCAAGCCAATGAAAAGATTGATTGGTCAACCTAGGGATAACATCTTCTCCTAAGTGCTTCCTTTTGGTTGTCTTGTGTGTTGACTTCCTCCTTGTAACCTCATCTTCCAATGGACCCTCCATCTTTGTTTTTGTACATTACAAAAGGAGAAATACTCGAGTTACATTCGAGTCTAAAACTAATTTTACAACAAGAATTTTAGGAGGAAGGCACGACATGCAGGCCGTATTTAAGAATTACAACACACACACATTCACAAACCTTTTGGGACTAGGCCATAACCATGCACCATGTCATTTTAACTTTTAAAAGACATTGGATATTTTATTATGTTTGACAATTGCTAATGCAATTATCAACTCATAATAAAATTTATCCTACTTCTATATCACATATAAAATAGAGAAAACCTATTTTATACGATCTTTCGCAAGTGGCTCTGATACCACTGTAGGGAATTCTTTATGCCAAATGGCATATGCGCAACGGAAAAATTAGGATCCCTTCCAAGTGATCCATGCGAAAGCAAACTCGTATAAAATAAATTTCTCTAAACCAAGCCTATCTTATAGGAGAGGATTACCTTTGTTGCGTGCCCTTGTTAATCCCGCTTCTCCCTTTTGTTTGTTGGATCTTTAGCACGTTCAAGTGTCCGTGCCTCTATATGTATCCACACGAGCAAGCTCTTGTCTCACAAAAGAAAACTAGAGGAGCTCTCCTTTACTTCTTGCTAGAGAAGTCCCTAAAGGAGAGGAAGCTAGGGAAAAGAGAAGGGAAGAAGAAGACTACTCTTCTTGCTACACTCACAAAAGCCACACAACAATAAGCTCTCAAACTCTCTCCAAGCCTCAAGCTCCCAACAACCACACTCCACCAAAATTCTCATCTTTTGGCCGGCCCCTCCATGGAGCCTTTTATAGGGTTGGAAAAACCCTTCCACCTCCTTCACATTCAATGCAATCCATTGCATTGAGACACAATCAAAAAGGATTTGGCTTCCTTGTTTGACCGGCCACTTAAGGAGACAAAACCATTTTGTTTCCTTCCACCTTATCTAGCTTAGGTGGATGCTTAGGTGGCATGCTTATGTGGCATGCTTATGTGGCATTCTTATGTGGCATTCATGCATGTTGAATTAATCTTATTAATTCAATTAAGCTTATGTTATCATATTGAATTAATCTTATTAATTCAATTAAGCTTATGTTATCATATTGAATTAATCTTATTAAATCAATAAGGTAACATATTGAATTAATCTCATTAAATCAATTAGTTTCTCATTAAGCTTAAAGTCCAAAACCATTTTGTACTTAAGCTTATTCCCAAATTATTCTAGTCAAACTAGAATACTCTAATTCCTCTAATTATCATGCTCTTTGTGTGTGACTATAGGCTCTCATAACGCTAAGTGGACCTAAACTCTTTAGATACACAAGCAATGAGCGACATCTAGCAATACATCATTGCTACCCAAGTTATGAGATAAGTCAAGATCCGACTAACCTTTCCGTGACTACTATAATATATGACCGTGTCCTTCTATCCTTGATATCGATTGATCAATGAGGCATAGACCGTGTCATCCTCGATCAATCTATGTGTTTCTGATCCTCGAGTAAACTAACTCAAACAAATGAGCTCAATATCTCATATTGACTCATTCGAGCATGGCCATGCGTTTTAGTAGTTCTACTCAATCAAGGGGCCCACCGATATCACTCTCTTCATATGAGAGGGATAGATCCCATCTACATCACTCACATCCCTCCGCATAATTTGATATATACCCAAGAATCGCTTTATGGTCCACCCTATTACGTGTGACGCTTTGACGATACCAAAGTACATAACTCCTTATGTAGGGAACCGTAGTGACTTCGTCCGAGGACTATTCATACCAATAGTCACATGAGAAAGTTTATGACACTCATATAACGATCCATGAAACTTTCTCATGGCGATTGGTTCATTATATATTCTCTAATATATACCCATGTGTCAACTTGATATCATATATCCATGACTTGTGAGATCAAGTCATCAATTGACCTACATGCTAGTCTTTATGTATTAATATTGCCCTTGCATATTAATACTTGACTAGGAACATTTAGAAAGTGTTCTCTATAGCCTCTCATAATCAATTCTGCCAATTGATGTGCTGTAGATAAGAACCTACTTTTCTAGGGCATTACTATATTTAATTTAGCTGGCACAAGCAAGACTTAAATATAATAACCAATCCTTTGCCTTTATAGAATATGATACAAAATGTTCCCTATTCAACCATCACATGATTGGTTCTTAGGGCTATAACTAACAAGATGCACATTCTGTATCTAATACCCATGATGAAGAAATAGATAGATTGACTTCTATAACATTTATACCTGAAGTAGAAGTCTCACTTCTCTTCTTCTTAAGATCTTCTTGGTATGCTTTGCAGTTACCCTTCCAATGTCTAGCTTCCTTATAGTGGAAGCAAGTCCCTTCCTTGGCCACCCCTCCTTTCAATTTCAGTGCCTTGCCTTTGCCCTTGGCTTGGGACTTTCCCTTACCTTTAGGCTTGCCCTTTCCTTTCTTCTTTTGCACCATCAAAATGGAGTCAGGTTTTCCCTTCTTAAGGTTGAGCTCAGTAGTTCTCAACATGCTGAGCATCTCAGGCAGTGGCTTATCAATTTCATTCATGTTGTAATTCATGACAAATTGATTATAGCTTTGTGGCAAAGATTGCAAGATCAAGTCAGTGGCCAGCTCTTGGCCAAGTGGGAATCCCAACCTCTATAGGTTCTTTATGTACCCAATCATCTTGAGTACATATGGACCTACGGTAGTCCCATCTTGCATCTTGGACTGAAACAGTGCCTTAGAGATCTCATATCTCTCGTGCCTTGCTTGTCCTGATTGACGAAGATGTTCAACAATATCAAAAGCATTCATAAACTCGTGTTGCTTCTGAAGCTCGGAGTTCATGGTCGCGAGCATGAGGCATGACACATCTAATGCATCATCTTGATGCTTCTTGTAAGCATCTCGGTCAGCTCGCGAGGCAGTGGCAGGAGGTGCCTCCGGAATGGGCTGCTCCAGGATGTACAGTTTTCTTTCTTGGGTGAGAACGATTCTCAGATTCCTGTACCAGTCCAGGAAATTAGCTCCATTGAGCTTGTCCTTCTCAAGGACATAACACAGGGAGAGAGTGTTCGTGTTTGTCGACATGGTAATCTACAAAATACACAATACAGAAAATTAATATCATATTCCTTTTATCATTTAATTAGGCCTTTAATCAAATGATGCTCCCACTGAATTATAGGACTTTTGTAGAATCGAGTCATGGATGTGGTCAAACCACATTACTAGATTCATACAAACTAGCTATAATTCTCATGGGACAAAATTCACATCATACTACGCCTTGAGTTAGCTTTGGCTAAATTGCCCAAGACTTAGTATGATCGGTAGGTAACAAATTACCCATTACATCTTTATGCAACTCTTGTTTATAGGATCAAGATCCACATTTACAAAAGACCTTGAGTTAGCTTTGGCTAAATTGCCCAAGATTTAGTGTAAATGTAATCTTATCCTACCTTTCCAACGGTTGGAATATGCCAATAGTTTTACTCAATCCAATTGAGTTAACTAGTTTTACTCAATCTAATTGAGCTTATTCTCACCCAAGCTATGATAGGCGGTACCAAGTTGTCCCTCCGCACCCTACCAAGATAATATGTGTTGCTCTTCTTTGGCAGATTCATCAACAACAAATGATCAAGGTAGTGATGGGTATTAAAACTTGGTAGGCATTTTCGAGTTGATTCGATTAAGATCTAATCTAATCGTGAATATGTATCATATACGTATTAAGGCCTTAATTACCCTACACTAGCATACATCACATACATACAAAAAAATATACTAGTATGCATCATATACATACAAGCAAAATATCCTAGCATGCATCATATACATACAAGCAAAATTTACTAACATGCATCACATACATACAAGCAAAAACAAATATATATATATATATATATATATATATATATATATAAATTGTGATGAGGTCATGACCCTACTATGATCTTCTCAAGCCAATGAGAAGATCGGATGGTAAACCTAGGGTTAGCGGCTTCTCCAAGCACCTCCTTTGACCGCCATGTGCTGTTAGCACCCTCCTTATAACTCCGTCTACTAGTGGACCTTCTACCGCTCCATTTTTGTATGTTAAAAACATGAAACTCGAGTTACATTCGAGTCTAAAAATATTTACAACTAGAATATTAAAAAGAGAGGCATGACGCACAGGTCGCATACATTATACAACATGCACAACACAAAAATGGTGCGCAAGCCGTATTATGAATTACAACACATTCATCCAATCACATTGGGTTTCTTAAGCCATGATCATCACAATATTATACATAATTCTAAATTATGTATTTTACAAAAATTTCTATAATTTTTCCTTTTTTTCAATTTTATGAGTCACATCTCCGTAACGGTCTAACTAAGCGATTTCCGGGCGCAATCGTGGGACAATGCCCCTTGAGGGGTTAGGAGCAGCGCCCCTACTCGCAAAATGAATGTAGCGAGTGTCCCATCTAGATCTTAAAGTGCCTTAAATTTTTGTCCCAAAAGACTAGAGAGAGAACTCATTATTTCGGAGAGTTTTTCTCGGTGGTTGAAGCCTACAAGTGTTCCAACACTTGTTGCTTATACTCTTCGAGAAAAATACCCAAAAAAATCTATAAAAAAGGAAATTTATAGAAACTTACAGATCTATAATTTTTATATCTAATACAAAAAATTACAAAACTTAACACATACATGCTTCGCACATGGCTCTAATACCACTGTTGGACTATCCGAACCGCAAAAATCACTTTTTGCGTTGCGAAAACCTCGGAAGTCAGCCATGGATTCATGCGAAGGAAAACAAAAATACATGTACATGTTAAAAAAACATAGATCTACCTTAGATCTACATGAAAGGAGCGTTACCCCGGTTGCAACGCCCTTCGCTTATCCCGCTCATCCAAACGGCTTACCGAAACTCGAGAGTGTCAAGTGTACACTCCTCTATCGGTATCCACACGAGTAATAGGTGGAGAAAAGCAACCTAAAGTGTGCTAGCACCCCTTGATGCAATGCCCTTCACTTATCCCGCTCATCCAAATGGCTTGTCGGAACTCGAGAGTGTCAAGTGTACACTCCTTTATCGGTATCCACACGAGCAATAGGTGGAGAAAAGCAACCTAGAGTGTGCTAGCACCCTTAGAAGCTAACGGCAAAGGAGGGGGAGAAAGCTTGAGAAGGGAGAGGAGGAAGAAGATGAAGTTACTACACTTAACTTCACACTATCAACCCTCTCAAGTCAAGTCAAACTTGACCTCTTATCTCCCATGGTTGATCAAATCCAACCATTTGATTCAAGTCAATTTGATTTAATGAATCTCTATTCATTAGTTTAAATTGACTCAATGAATCAAATCTAAATTAGACTCATTCAACACTTGAATCAAATTGAGTTTAACTAAATTATTCTAATTTGGATTACTCTTAATCCAATTTGGTTCATCCCATGAACCTAATCCTCATGGTTTATCATATGAACCTAATCTCCATGTAATTGCCCTTTGTGTGTGACCCTATAGGTTCTTGTAACGCTGGCAATGCTCCTAAACTGATTTAGGAACATAAGCAATGAGCGGTATCTAGCAACACATCATTGCTACCCAAGTTACAAGAATGTTGAGATCCAACATCACCTTTGTGACTACTAATTGTGACTCTCACAATATGAGATAATGCCCCTCTATCCTTGACATCTAGATTGACCAATTGAGGCATAGACCTTGTCATCCTTGGTACAATCTATATCTTGAACTACAAGTAGACTTACTCTAATCAAATAAGCTCAATATCTCATATTGACTCTTTTGGGCATGGCCATGCACTTAGTGGTCTCACTATATCAAGAATAACGATGTCACTCCCGTCATATAGGAGGGATATATCTCATCTACATCACTGACATCCCTCCGCATAATTTATTATATACCAGTAATCGCCTTTATAGTCCACCCATTTACGGGTGACGTTTGATGAAGTCAAAGTATGCAACTCCTTATGTAGGGAACCATGGTGACTTCAGGTCCAAGGACTAATAGTCATACTAATAGTCACATGAGAAAGTATAGGATACTCATATAACGATCAATGATACTTTCTCATGCCGGGTCATTCAGTATACATTCTCCAATGCATACCCATGTGTCAACTTGATATCTCATATCCATGACTTGTGAGATTAAGTCATCGAGTTGACCTACATGCTAGTCTCTTCTCATTAACATTGTCCCTGAAAGTTAATACTTGACTAGGAATGATTAAGAGTAGTGTTCTATATATCATCTCATTATTGATTCAACCAATCAATTGATTTAGATAAGAACCTTCTACTCAAGGACGTTATTATACTTAGTTATTTGGCATCAATACAAGTAAGTATAATAACCATAAAGAAATGCCTTTATAAATAGGAATATGATACAACAAAGTCTATACAACAATCATCACATTATTGGCTCTAGGGCTTTCACTAACAGTTTTTGCTTCTATTGTGTGCTTGTTTATGAAACATATTCGAACACACACCCACGTCGGTGCCGGAGAAACCCAACAGTGGTATCAGAGCTTAATTGTGTTCCGACATAATTGTAAAATTATTTTGCGATAGTCAAAATTATATTTTTTAAAATTTTCTACTTTTGGAACGTTTAGAAATATTTTTGGAAATTTTAATTAGTAAAGAAATTCAATTTGGAAATTTTCTAATGTGATTTGGAAATTAAAATTTAGGAAATTTATTTCCTAAATTTAATTTGAATTTCCTTAATTAATATTTTCCATAAATAAAATATGTGATTAGATTTGGAAATTTGTTTCTTTATTTAATCAAGATTTGATTTGAGAAATCAAATCTTAAACATATTTTATTTCCAAAATTAGTATTGACAAATAAGGAAACTATTTGTACATGCCATAATTGTATGTCATGTAATTGCATTAGATCCATATCATTATACCATGTGCATCGTGACATGTAGATGTATGTCATGTGTGTCATGCCATGTAGATAATAGTTATTTGCATGCAACGAGGATGGGACCTTAAAACCCTTATGCAATATTAAAGCCTACACTTTCCATTAATATGGTTAGAACTAGAGTTTCGTTTCTTGTTTGGGTTGTTGGACTCTCTCCAAGCCTGACTTGAACCTAAACATGTTCAAACTGTTGAAATAGTTTATTACTAATATGGTAAGACTGAGAGGACAATCGTTAGTTTGGGTTGTTGGACTCTCTCCAAGCTTGGCTAATTGGTTGAATGCACTCTAACCATATTAAAACTATTTCGCGATTAATGGGTCAGCTTTAACTTGGAGCATCAGTTTGTTGGACTCTCTCCAAGGTTAATGTGAAGGGAAGTGAAGTTGGGTGCTATGCTTATGATGCATACTTGTTAATGTGTTAACAACCCAATATATGTGTGAACATTCAATTAGTTGATAGCACATTGTGATAGTTACATATATGTGATATGCAATTGGTAAACTTGATACTTATCATTGTAGCTAAGAATGGCTTGTTGGACTCTCTCCAAGGTTGTTCTTATCTATGTTGGATATCAACCCATTCGGAGATGGACTTATGATCTCCCGAATTGATTTTGAGGTTTTTTATTTTTGAAAAATGAATGGAACTTATAAATGTATGTTGATGCATTTAAATCATCTTTCTCATATATGCTCGATTTATATTTCTAAGTTAATGGCTTAACCATGACGTCTTTGAATTTACGATCTATTTTGGATTTGAATAAATTGATTGGGTCGAACTTCTTGGACTGACTTAGAAACCTGAGAATTGTTCTCAAGGTGAAAAAGCTTGTGTGTGTCCTCGAAGAGCCTCTTTCTACCTGTCCTAAAGATGATGCAACTTCGGACCAATTATTGTCCTATCAGAAGCATGTGAATGATTATGAACTATCGAGTTACATCATGCTAGCTGTGATGGTACCTAAGCTTCAGAAGCATCATCAGCATATTCAAATACTATAGTCTTTCATCTTCAAGAGTTGTTTGATGAGCAAGCGAGATCTGAAAGGTTCGATGTCTCCAAGATCCTCTTCACCTCTAAGATGCAAAAAGGTTCATCTGTAGTGTAATATGTGCTAAAGATGAATGGGTACATCGAGCGATTAGCGACACTCGATTTTGTGATGGATCATGAATAATGTATTGACTTAATACTACATTATTTACCCAAGAGTTTCTCACAGTTTGTGATGAACTATCGGATGAATAAAATTGAAACCACAATTCCTGAACTCCTCAACATGCTGAAGACTATGGAGCCTTCTATAAAGCAAGAGGAGAAGACATCGTTGTTAGTTGATTCCTCAAAGAAAGGATCTAAGAGGAAGTCAAAGAAACAGCGCAAGGGGAAGAAGGAAAAGGAAAAGAATACTGAACCAACTCAAAAGGGCACTTACCATCACTATGACAAGGAGGACCATTGGCGAAGAAATTGCAAAATTTATCTTGAGTCCGTGAAAAAGAAGAAGGCATATGATGCCCCATCCTCTTCAAGTATCTTCGTTATTGATTGTCATTCTATTTCCTCAGACACATGGGTATTGGATACTGGGTGTAGCTCACATATATGTAATGACATACAGAGGCTAAGGAATAGGAGAAGATGATGCACGCGAACGCGACCTCAAATCTCGCAATGGAGACCATTGAGGACTCAAAGCGCACGCTCACGCTCAATGCCCGCAAGTGCACGGATGTCGTCAAGTAATAAATAGATTTATCGATCCCACAGGGACTGAGATTTGAGTACTGATCTATTTGGTGGATGTTATTGTTCGGAAGTCAAATCTAATGGTTGTGATTGTGAGGGTTGTCGGTGGTCCTAACTCAATAAGGTGTCACACGGAAGAAGAAAAGGCTTGTCGCGAGTCTTTGGAAGGGATTCTAGGATTTTGGTTTTACTTGTGTGTCGCAAAATATGCTATCAATTGGTCGTTATCTAAACTTCTAACTATGGCCTTGTGGAAGGGACATCATACACTCTGCTGATGAGCCTTCGCATCTATTGGGAGCTATCTCTTCCTTACAAGGACGGGATAGGCGGTACGAGGATGCCGAATCAATCCCTGCGACGAATCGTTTCCAATTCTATCGCATCCTTTTATACACAGTTACAGGAGATGAGGCCAACCCCTAGGTTCCTCTTTAATTCCCCTAAATCTTAGATACAAGGGTTGTCACCCCTCGTATCGGCTAAGCACAGTAGATAGAAAACCAAAAACACATAGATATCAGGTTAAATTAATACCAATTGCAAATATAAACTCAAGTATAAAATTTAATTTGGAATATCATGTTTTACGCACATAAACTACTCCCTAATCCTAGAATCGAAGAAACTACTCCATAAATATGAGAGGAGAACACAAAGCACGTTCATGTTCGAATAAATAATAGATAACATGCAGGAACAGAAATTTACAATGCAATGTGGGCTTCTCTCCGGCGTTGAAGTGCGGAACTTGGATCTCCGGCGGCCTTCTTCCTCCCTGTTGCAAGTTCCCAAAGATTTTTAGGACTTCGAAGTGTCATCCCATCCATCATGCCTCACCCCTATGGTTTGGGCGTATCTTTCCTTATATAGACATCACGCCGGATCGCTTCAAAATTTGGAAAAAAACCTAGTCGCTACAATCGTCACGCCACACGCCATATGAAACACATGGCCTAGTCGTGTGCCGTCGTGGCAATCGCTTTTTTTCAACACGGTCGTGTGTAGGCACATGCCCTGGTTGTGTTCCCTTATGCGTCGACCTACCAAATGTCTTCTTTTTGCTCCGAAAATGCACAGTTTTCCCCACGAAATGCTATCCTGCACACAAAAGTATACAGATCATATCTCCAAACCAAAAAATAGGAAATGCATGGAAAATAAAGTAAAATAAGCAAACATAAAATGAAATGAGATGTGAGCGAAAACTACTCCTAAAATCCTATATGTTTTGCTCACATCAATTCCCCCAAACTTAGATCTTTGCTTGTCCTCAAGCAAGCCTCAGGCCATGAAATTTAAAAAATATATTGTTCCATACTTAGCACGTTAACTAAATTTATCATGTGGTATTTGCAATAAAAGAAAAATAGATATGTTCTAGAAATTCACTAAGTTAGCTCCTCGTGCTTGTGCCAAGTGAATCTTTTTAGGGGGTACTCAATCCATGATAAGTTAAGTCATCATCCTATAGCTTTCCTAAGGTCTCTGACTCTTAGGCACTTACCTGCCCAGAGCGAGGGTCGTTCCCTAGATCTAGCACAAAGTCTCAAAGGTGTGCTCGGTATTGAGAGAAATTGGTAGGTATTTTCCTAGTAACCTAACTCGGTCTCAAAGTGGTACCTAACCATTTTCACTCACGACAACTATTTTTTATCCCTCATAATCTCTTTTTCCTCTTTCTTCTCTTTTTCATTTCCTTTTCTCTCTTTTTCTTTTTTCTTTTCTCTCTTTTATTATTTTAGCTCACTGGAATTTTGATTTTTCCGAATGGGCGTATACAATCTGAGCATCTCCAGTAACTAATATGCTAACCTCAGGGTCACCTGTGGATTCTAAAGTACTAGACTACTGAGATGAATCATAACTAGGTATGTACTAGACTCTCTCTTTCAGAAAAATTGTCATGTGTATGTGTAGAATAGAAGCTAAATAGTGTAAGTCTAGAACATTCATTCAGAGCCAATAAAATAAAATGTCATGAGGCAAATGAAGTTACACTACTCATGAAAACAACTAATGAAGAAAACTTTTAAAAATACTACTGAGGTAGCTTATAGGTTGGCAAAACTAAATTCTGAAAGAAACTAAACAACTAATGCATGAATAAATGAATGCTAACTAAAATGCAAACATTAGGAAAGAAACTACTGCTAGAAGCAAAACAAAACTTGGGGTCCCCCCCAGACTTAAGCGAAGCATACTTCTAGTATGGTGGACGAGGTGGAAAGTCCAGTAGCCTAGACATCTCGGGATCCTGAGAGAACCTGCTGTTGAGCCCCTGATGCCACATGTACATGTTATCGATCTGAGAGTTGGTGGATGCAGCGGCTGCTCGGTGCTCCTCCTCCCAAGCCCACTGTGCTTGCTAGGCTCGCATATGCTATCGCATCTCCTGGCGGTAGGCGACCTCTACCTGGCGATGGGTAGCCTCCTCCTGAAAGTATATGCGGACCTCACCATAGAACTCCTTGGCTCACTGGAAGTTCTTTCGAAGTCCTTGAAACTCTGCCTGCATGTAGGTGTTCTGCTCCTCCCATCGCTGCCTCTATGTCTGCTGCTCGACATATATGTCATCAAGGCGCGATCGAAACTCTAAAAAATCATAGGCAGATGTACCTACATCCTACTCAAAAGTAGAAAAAGGTGGTGATGCAGGTGTAGGCTCATGTCGACGTGGACTAGGTGGGCTCCTATGTATGCATGGATTGGAGGGAGAGTGATGCAAAGGGGGAGAGATGGGTGTCGCTGTGGATGGTACCTCATACGGTGGGGACTCCACTATCAGGTCTAAGTGCTAGTTGGTGCATGTGGTGATGGTGGTACGATTGGGGTCGAGGAGCCTGAGGGTCGTTAAAATTTTCCTTACAAAGCATAAGTAGTGTCCCTCTCTTACAATCATCTTCATGGCCATACACACTTCTAGGTCAATCTTGGAGCTCCCCTCTATGCTATCTAGCGCGGTGTAATCGTACCCCATCCTATGACAAATGTGGGTAAGTAGGCTCCCCACATTAATCTCTCCTCTTGTTGCTTTGCCCATTTTCACTAAGTGTCTAATGAAATGAGCCCCTACATCGATGCTACTCCTTTCTTGTAGCTTGTCCCATAGGCAAAGAAGCTCGCTAGCTCTCACTATACCGTCACTCTCTCCACGACCAAAAATAGTACTTGCCATGATTCAGTGGAGGTATCGAAAAATGGGGTTTTGGAGGCATGATGCTTTGGCCCTAGAAGGGTCGTAAGCATGCTCTCCTATCAATTCGCTCCAAAAGATCTGAGAGTTAAACCCAATAGGGGTTCTTCTCTCTCCCCCACTAGGCAAGCCGAAGCATGTGTTCCTTTGGTGTAGTGTCCAATCATGCTCAATGTTAAATATCCTAAAGGTAATCCTACCCTCTTTGCTCTCTCTTCCTGTCAAGATTTCCGCTTCTAAGGAACTCAAAAATTCTAAAACTATCCTAGGGTATGTTGGATGTCTTATTCCCATTATCTCTTCCCACCCCATTTTTACAAATAGGGATTGAATGTCACCAAACAAACCTAGGGATTCTAAGAGATCTTCGTCAAGATACCTTGTAGCAGTGATTTTTCTAGTAGAAAGCATATCAAATCTTTCCCTATGCTCATTATTGCGAAAGAGAAGGGTTGGTAAGTCGTTACCTTCCTCCGGAGCTTGAGGGGCATCCGTTCTCCTAGCTCTTCACTCTGAGGGAGTAGATCGGTGCGCTACTTGCCTTGTCCTTCTCATCCTTGCTTCTTTTTGCTTTTTTGAAGGTTGGAAAAGCTTCTAGGTGGTGGGGAAGAAGGATCCACATGGGTAGGGCAAAAAAAAGTAAACACTTGGTGCATTTGGAGCGAAAATGCACGGCGTTCCCTACTTAACCTCGCACATCATGACCATGTGAAAACACACGGCCAGGCCGTGTACTGTTGGTGCAGGGGCACTAGATAATCGAATCTGTGTTTTGATTATGGCAAAGACACAAAGTTAAGTTTACATCGTTATCTCACGAGCTAAATCGAGTGTGCAAAAAGTACTACCGAGTGAAGGCTAGCGACACCGGAGGAAGTCGCGGTGGTCGGCGACACTCGAGTGACTTGGAGGAGAAGGAATCGAGTGGAAGGCCGTGCGAAAGTGACAGAAGTATTGAGGTAAGCTCGTGTAAGTGAGGGATAGTAAGGTCATGTCCTTTATGGGGACGACCATAGGCGACGATCTGACTAAGACTTCCTGTGGAAAGTCTATGTCGAGATCGGACGGTTAGAAACCGTCCCATTTATCATTTTCTGAGCTAACCTCTCATCGCAGGGAGTGGAGCCGGGCAATGATCACCGGACATTAAGGCTTGATCGATGCTCATCGATCCGATGGGAGGCATTAGTCGACTGATGGCGACGAATCAGCCTTTGCGCTAGGTCAAAACGGATAACGTTTGACGCGGCCACTTCATGATCTGTTCCAAATTCTGAGGAGACATATTCAAGCACCAAACTCTATAAAAGGAGGGGAGGATTCCAACTCCAAAGATCATCAAGTTTATTCTCAAGTGCTCCTACAACGCCAATGCTTCAACACCTTCATAATGCCGATGCGACGACAAGTTCTGATCTTCTTTGTCGGCAACAGCATCAAGTAATATATTTTGATATTGTATTCCTTGTTTTTATTCATAACGATGTGAGGTAGGCTTGTTGTCTGCTCCTCGTACTTTCGGTTTTGTGATCATTGTCTCCTACCTCCAACGAGGAGGAGACGTTATAGTGCTTTGCTCTCCGTACGCGGTCTAGGACCGATAGGGCCTTGGAGTAGCAACCGCTGGGTTGTGAACCAAGTAAAATAAATGTGTCTCTTTATTTTCCGCTACGCTTACTCGTGTATCGAATGAACGAAAAGATTTACTCTCGCTATTCACCTCCCTCTAGCGACGCTTCTCGATCCAACATGTACACCGCTGGAGGAAGAGACACAACCATGTGAAAACACACGGCCAGGCCGTGTGTCCCTTATTTCCCTCCTTTTGTGCACAACGGTATGAATTTTCTCACACACTTCACCGTGTAAGCTAAAATTTGATTTTATTTTTACCTAGCAAGTTCTTTCTATTCCTAATGCTAAACGAAATGGAAATCAAAGTTCAAATTAACCAAATGAATGCAATTCAATCAAAACAAAACCTATAAAACTAAACTTAGGTTGCCTCCCAAGAAGCGCTTTGTTTAAGGTCATTTAGCTCGACCACACTCCATTATCAACTTGGCTTTGGAGGTTCTATGAACCTCCATTCATCTATCTCGGGAACTTTATATACGGTTTCCTCCTTAGCTCTAGATGGAATCACATACTTCCCTGATGCGGTTCTGTGACTTCTCGTACTAGCAGACTCAAATTCCATCTTATCCTCTCCCACTTTTAGGGTCAACTTGTGATTCCTTACATTAATGACCATTCTAGTAGTTGCTAAAAATGGTCGCCCAAAGATGACAGGTATCTTCAGATCCTCTTCCATCTCCATGACCACAAAGTCAGTTGTAAGTGTAAAGTTCCCCACCTTTACAAGCACATCTTCTAGAATCCTCAGTGGGTATCGGTATGTGTGGTCAACCAGTTGCAATGTCATAGTAGTGAATTTTAAATTTCCTAACCCCAGCTTTTTGCATAAGGTATAGGGCATCAGGCTCACACTTGCTCCCAAGTCATAGAAGGCTTTGTTAATCAGGGTCATCCCTATATAACATGGAATATAGAAGCTCCCCAGATCTTTTAGTTTCTGAGTGGTCTCGTTCCGGAGATAAGCGCTTGATTCCTCTGTGAGGGCCACTTTTTCAGACTTTTCAACTTTCCTACGATGCGCTAGAATATCTTTCATGAATCTTGCAAACTGGGGCATTTGGTGCAGCGCTTCGAGTATTGGTACCTCTACTGAGATCGACTTCAGCATGCCCAGAAATTTACCAAACTCAGCATCTTTCTTTGCATTAGTCAACTATTGTGGGAACAGTATAGTAAGGGGTGGTTGAGTTTTTGCGACAGGTTCCAGATTTATTTCTTTGACTTTTTCCTTCTCGGTCTCCCTCAAAGGTTCCCATATTTCGGGTCTTAGCTCCCCTTCAGTAACCAATCGGCCCAACATCTCTTTCAGAATCCTCTCACTTCGCAGCATCACTACCTTGCACTGCTCTATCAGATTGACCTCTGCTTTTCTTGGTAGCTTCCCTGGTACCTTGGAGATCTGGTTTACAATCTGAGCTACTTGGATCTCTAGCAACTTTTTCCTGTTGGCAAGATCCCTTATAGATGATCCTAACTCTTCGATCATCGTATCTGTCTATGAATATCGCCGCTGAAATTCAATATTCGCCTCCCGTTGCATTCGAATGAAGCTCTCTAGCATATTCTCCAGACGACTGTTAGGCGGCTGTGTTGCCCATTTCCTCCCATATTGTTGGAAACTTTGCGAGTTATTCCTGTAGGAAAAATTTGGGTGGTTCCTCCATCCGAGATTGGAAGTGTTGGAGTATGGGTTATTGGCCATTTGATTTAGGTCGCCAATCGCATCACAATGCTTAATCTGCTCTTCTGGGCCACCCTGCCCTCCATAGTAGTCCTCTCGATACGCAGTTGCTCCTTCTCCATAGTCAATGGCCACACATGCAGATGCAGGATTTAAAGAGATGAATCATCTACTAAGTGCATCCATTCTCGCTGCTAGGTGATCCACGGAGTTGGCAGCATATCGTCCCGCTGCAGGAGCTGTGTGACCACATTCGGAAGCTCATTGATGGTTGTTCTGGGCCACCTCTTTTATTAGCTCCTTCACTTCCTCTATAGTCTTATTCATAAGTGCTCCTCCTGTGGCAGAATCGAGGGACCTCTTTGTGGCGTACATAATCCCATCGTAAAAAATGTGGATCACCATCCACCTTTCTAGTCCATGGTGGAGGCATTGGTAAAGTAGCCCCTTGTAGCGATCCCAAGCTTCAAATAGGGACTCCCCTTCTTTCTACGGAAGCTTGTGATTAGATGGCACATGGGAGTAGTTTTGCTTGGTGGGAAGTATTGGTTCAAGAACTGCTGCGCACATTGCTCCCATGTAGTAATGCTTCCCGAAGACAATGAGTGAAGCCATGCATTAGCCTTATCCAACAATGAGAACGGGAATAGGCTTAGGCGGATCGCATTCATAGGGACTCCATTTATCTTCATCGTCGAGCAGATTTCCAAAAATGTCACCAAGTGCCGGTTCGGGTTTTTCAATTGCAGCTCCCCAAATTGACTCTGCTCGACCATAAGTATGAGTGATGGCTTTAGTTCAAAGTTGTTTGCCCAAATGGATGGTCGAGCTATACTCAGCCTAAATCCTCTAACACTAGGAGCTACTTAATCTTATAAAGGTTGTCTACCTATATTCACTTCGGATGTATCTTGGTCCTCCATCCTCTTCTGTTTGGCTCTCCAGCAATGATAGGCTCGTTCGATTTCTAAATCGATCGGAATCAGGCCTTCCGATCCTAAGCATCTAAGCATACGAAGAACCGAGCCACAAATTAAGAGTACTACCTAATATTCGAAAACAAGAAATAGATTAATCTAACTAACTAATCAAAGAGCCATTAATAAATAGAGAATCACTACTAAAATAAAATAAAAACTAAATGTAGAAATAAAAAATATAAAAATTAAAATAAAATAAAAATAAGCAAGTAAATAAATCTAACCTAAGTTCGATCCAATTATCCACTTCTTGTTTCGATATCGAATCAATCAGTCCCTGACAACGAAGCCAAATACTTGATGCACGCAAATGCTATCTCAAATCTCACGAAAGAGACCATCGAAGACTCGAAGCGCATGCTCGCGCTCAATGCTCGTAAGTGCACGGATATCATCAAGTAATAAATAGATTTGTCCATCTAACAGGGACTAAGATTCGAGTACCGATCTATTCAGTGGACGTTATTGTTCGAAATTCAAATCTAATGGTTGTGATTGTGAGGGTTGTCGGTGGTCCTAACTCATTACAGTGTCACACTAAAGAAGAAAAGGCTTGCCGCGAGTCTTTGGAAGGGATTCTAGGATTTCGATTTTGCTTGTGTGTCACAAAACATACTATCAATTGTTCGTTGTCTAAACGTCTTACTATGGCCTTGTGGAAGGGACATCATACACTCTCCCGATGAGTCTTCGCATCTATTGGGAGCTATCTCTACCTTACAAGGACGGGATAGGCGGTACGAGGATGCCAAATCAATCCCTGCGATGAATCATTTCCAATTCTATCGCATCCTTCTATCCACAGTTACAGGAGATGAGGCCAACCCCTAAGTTCATCTTTAATTCCCCTAAATCTTAGATATGAGGGATGTCACCCCTCGTATCGGCTAAGCACAGTAGATAGAAAATCAAAAATACATAGATATAGGTCTAAACTAATACCAATTGTAAATAAAAACTCAAGTACATAATTTAATTTGGAATAACATGTTCTACGCACACAAACTACTCCCTAATTCTAGAATTGAATAACTACTCCATAAATATGTGAGGAGAAACACAAAGCACATTCATGTTCTAATAAATAATAGATAACATGCAGAAACAGAAATTTACAATGCAATGTGTGTTTCTCTCCGGCGTTAAAGTGCAAAACTTGGATCTTCGACGACCTTCTTCTTCCCCGTTGTGAGTTCTCGAAGCCTCTTAGGGCTTCGGAGTGTCATCCCAGTCATCGTGCCTCACCCCTATGGTTTGGGCGTAGCTTTCATTATATAGTCATCACGTCGGATCACTGCGAAATCTAGAAAAAACCCTGGTCGCATCAAATCGTCTGGCTGCCACACGGTCATGTGAAAACACACAGCCTAGCCATGTTAGGCTGTGGTGGCTATTTTCACCCCCTTAACATGGCCGTGTGTATGCACATGTCTTGGTCATGTTCCCTTCTGTCTCCAGCTGCCAAATCTCTTCTTTTTGCTCCAAAAGTGCACCATTTTTCCCACAAAATGCTATCCTGCACACAAAAGTATATAGAGCAGATCTCCGAACCAATAAATAGGAAATGCATGGAAAATAAATTAAAATATGCATGAAAAAACATAAAATGAAACGAGATGTGAACGAAAACTACTCCTAAAACCCTATAAGTTTTGCTCACATCAGAAGACTCATCAAGAGAGAGTCAAATTTACGTGTTGGGAATGGAGCAAAGGTTGTTGCAATTGCCATCGGAACGTTTTCTTGAGGCTCTCAACAGGACTTGTCTTAGAATTGGACTATTGCTATTATGTGCCTTCATTAATAAAAAATATTGTTTCTATTTCTTGCTTAAATAGAAATGGGTACCATTTGACTTTTAGTAACAATCTTTGTTACATAACTTTGAATAGAGTTCTTTATGGGATTGGAACTTTATGCAATAATATTTATACGTTGGACGTATCTAGCTGTTAGTGTCAACCCTTAGTGCCAATCATGAGATGATTAATTAGGGATCATATGTATTATATTTCATTAATAATAGGCAAAGAATGATTATTATATATACAGTATGTGTGTGTCAGTAAATATATATAATAATGCCCTTGAATAGTAGGCTCTATTCTACAGTATTTCAATTGGTAGAATTGATTATGAGAAGTTGTAGAGAACATTATTCTTAACCATTCCTAGTCAAGTATTGTATTAATAGACAAAGGGATATATTGATACATTGAGACTAGCATGTAGGTCAATTGATGACTTGATCTCACAAGTCATGAATATGTGATATCACATTGATGCATGTATATATATATTGGAGAATATATGTACTAAATTGGCCCGCCATGAGAAAGTGTCATGGATCGTTATATGAGTGTAATATACTTTCTCATGTGACTATTGGTATGAATAGTCTTTAGACTTGAAGTCACTACGGTTCCCTACATAAGGAGTTATGTACTTTGGTATTGTCTAACGTCACACTATAACAGGGTGCACTATAACGGCGATCACTGGGTATGTAATGAATTATGTGGAGGGATGTGAGTGATGTAGATAAAATCTATCCCTCCCATATGATGGGAGTGATATCTTTGGCCTCTTGATAGAATATGACCACGAAATGCATGACCATTCTCAAATAAGTTAATATAAGATATTGAGCTCATTTGTTTGAGTGAGTATACTTGAGGATCAAGAAACATAAAGATCGATAAGGGGATGACACGATCTATTCCTCATTGATCAATCTAAGATATCAAGGATAGAAGGACACCATCATACATGATAATAGTCATGGAAAGGTTGTCAGATCTCGACCTTCTTGTAACTTTGGTAGCAACGATGTATTGCTAGATACCTCTCATTGCTTATGTATCTAAAATGGTTTTAGATACATTGCCAATGTTACAAGAGCCTATTGGGTCACACACAAATGACATTCTATTTTGGAAATGGTTTCTTTTAGTTAGACTAAAAGAACAATTGAGCATATGGCCAAGAGTTAGACTCAAGTTAAACCATGGAAGATTAATCATGCATGGAATACCAAGGGTCTTGGTATTCATGATGAAGAGGAATAGCAATGGTCATGGTATTCATTAGGAGATTAAAAGACTTCTTAATGAAGAGACATTAAGAAGGAATTGATGGCTTGAGGATAAATAAGTTTTCAACGTGAAAAGCTAGGGCGAGATGAGTTCCAATGTGTAAAAAAGCCAAGAGAAAGAGTTCTCTTCTTCCTCTCCTTCCTCTCCTTCTTCTTCCAAATGGTATTGGTGTTTTGCTAGGGTTTCTAGCGCAACGAGACTCCAAAACTACTGAGTGTCAGTCTGGATACCTTAGAGATATGGTTATCCTTACCGTATTGAGATCCGATAGCATTTGGATTAGAGGGATTGCAAAGGGCACGCATCGAAGGTATATCTTTTCTTCTAGATAAGATTAAGAAAAATGATTTCTCTATTTTTGCATGGATCTCTGGTGGGATCCGATTTATATATTGTTTCCGCTGCGGTTATGCGAAGTATTCTCCCACGATGTTGTGAACATCACGATTTGAAATTTCCCAACACCAGCGACATTTTCAATATCGAAGCGAGCAACAAGCGTGCTCGAAAAGATAATAAATTATACTCCTATATGTCACATTGTCATCTTGGCCATGTAAGCAAGAAACGTATGTCCGAATTATACCGATGTAGAATTCTAGAATTGTTTGAATTTGATTCATTCGATACATGTGAATCATGCTTAAAAGGCAAGATGACTAAGTTACCTTTTACTAGAAAGGGTGAACTGGTGGGAGATTTGTTTGGTCTAATACATACTGATGTAAGCGGACCTATGTCAACTCGTGCTCTAGGAGGCTATAGCTACTTCATTACCTTTATCAATTCCTATATACTGATGCTTCTATCCAAGGGTTGGGTGCAGTTCTGATGCAATCGAACCGTGTGGTATCTTATGTCTCCCGACAACTAAAAGATCACGAAAAGAATTATCCAATGCATGATCTAGAGTTAGCAGCCATCATTTTCGTGTTGAAGATATAGAGACACTACTTATATGGAATTACATTTGAGATCTACACAGACCATAAAAGTCTGAAGTATCTGTTCACATAAAAAGAACTGAACTTGAGACAGAGACGGTGGATGGAATATCTAAAGGATTACGATTGCACAATCCATTATCATCCAGAAAAAGCTAATGTGGAAGCAGATGTGTTGACCTGGAAGTCTCATAGGATTCTTCCTAGTCACTACATGATATAGTTCGAGCCTTCGAGTTGGGATTATGCGAACACGATCAAACATCGAGGATATTAGTTTCTATGGTTGCTCAGTCCACTATTGCTAAGAAGATCAAGGAAGCGCAAGTTAGTGATCAACATATGCAGTTCTTGCGCCGCACAATGGACTTAGAATGACAGACGGATTTCTCGAGTGACGAGAATGGAGTACTTCATTTTTGGGGACGATTATGTGTTCCGGACACACATCCAGTTAAAGAAGAGTTGCTACGGGAAGCACATCATTTAAGATTTACTATACATCTTGGTGGTACTCGGATGTACCGAGATTTGAAACGCTTATACTGGTGGAATGGTATGAAAAGAGATATTGCAGACTTTGTTGCACGATGTTTAGTATGTCAGCAAGTGAAGGTTGAACATCAGAAACCTGTTGGATTACTTTCGGAAATTTCGATTCCGGAATGGAAGTAGGAGCATATCACTATGGATTTCGTTAAAGGATTGCTTAGAACCCGTAAAGGACATTATGCGATTTGGGTGATCATAGATCGATTAACAAAATCCGCCCATTTCCTTCCTATTCGTGGGACGGACTCATTGGATCATTTAGTGGAATTGTACTGCCGAGAGATTATCATATTGCATGGCATACCTTTGAGTATCATATCTGAGACAGATCCGCGATTTACCTCATCATTCTGGCAGAGTCTGTAACAGTCCATGGGCACAGAACTTTGACTCAGTACAACATTTCATCTACAGACAGATGGACAGTCTGAACGTACCATTCAGACATTGGAGAATTTGCTGAGATCTTGTGTTATGGATTTCGGAGGAAGTTGGGAGGACCACGTTCATTTAGTGGAATTTGCCTATAACAACAGGTACCACTCTTCTATTCAGATGGCTATTTTTTAGGCTTTATATGGCAGACCCTACAGATATCTTGTGTTATGGAGGAAGTTGGGGAACGATAGTTGTTGGGCCCATAGAGTATTTAGTATGAGGCAGAGTTGGTGCAAGTCATCAGACGACGATTATCCGAGGCACATGATCGACAGAAGAGTTATGCGGACTGGAGGTGAAGACCTTTTGAATTCTCAGTCGAGGATTATGTATTTCTATGAGTTTCACCTACGAAAGGGGTGAAAAGATTTGGGCTAAAAGGAAAATTATCTCCACGCTATATTGGTCCATTTGAGATATAAGAGCGGTTTAGGGGTGTGGCTTATAGATTTTCTTTACCTCCGACACTTGTGGGTGTTCACAACGTATTTAATGTTTCTATGCTGAGGAAATACGTGTTGTATTCTAATCATATTCTGAAAGAGGTACCGATTCCACTCCAAGCAAATGCGACTTACGAGGAGATTCCAGTGTGGATTCTTGGTCGCAAGGAGCGACAGTTGCGAAACAAAACCAGTCGACTTGTAAAGGTTGGATGGTAGCATCATACTGATGAGGAGGCTACATGGGAGCTAAAAGATACTATTCGAGCTTGATACACTCATCTGCTCACTTGAGGTATGTGCTTATTTCGGAAATTTACTTGAATTAATTTTCACATGATAGTATGAAATTTGGGGATTAAATTTTATTAAGTGGGGGAGAATGTAAGATATGGTGAAAAAAAAATTGATATGGGTTAATTTGATCTAGGTTTAATCATATTAGGTTATTAAACCCAACTCGGTAGTAAAATTAAACCCGACCCGTTAGCATATTTGATCCACTTAAATGCCACGTCGATCGTGACTTCCTCCCTCGCGCGACCTCTTCGTTCTTTCCCTCACCGCGCCGCAACCTACCCAACCCGACCATTTTTCTGCCACTCCCCTTAATAATCAAGCTGTCCTTCCCCACTTCCCACCGTCTAGCTTTTAATCTCACCAATTTTACTGTGTACTGAGCGTTTTCCCATTCGTGGCAACTCCTCTTCCTCGCTCTCGATCCTCTCTTCTACACGCTCCTCACCGTTTCCTTCCTTCCCTCGTGCTTCTTCCTCATGGCAATTCGGCTTCCTCTCCTTACCCAATTCTCATTCCTTTCCAGCCATCGACCTTGACGATCTTCGCAAGCAAGGGCCAAGAAGACTGGGTCAGCAACGCTTCAATCGGGAGTTGTTCTTTCCGATTAAAGCTAGAGTGAGGTAAGGAGTTGTTCTTCCTTGTTTACCATAATTTCAGAAGAGATCCATCTGTGAATGTGTTTCTTGTGCGTTTAACAGAGATTGCCACGGAAGCTAGGGCACCGACATTGTCATTGGTTTTTCCGGCAAACCAAGTAAATTAGGGGGGTTCCACTATCGTTTGTCGTCAGGGAAAGGTAAGCGCCGATTTTTCTCTTTATCTTGGACGAAATCAACTCCAAGATGTGATTTTTCCCTTCACTGTGCTTGATAGATTGATATGGGCAATGATCCAGGAGTCGGTGAATAAAGGATAGGGTGAAGGTGGCTGCCGGTGGAGTACTAAGATAGGTAAGTGGTAGTTACATCTTTAATCTGGGTGCTATTGAAATTCTTTGCTACAGTGTGGATGTTGGTAATGTCCTGTTGAAAATATACGACTGTGTTCTGTGTGAAGGTTGTTCACAGGTTGTGTGGGCTATGAATTTGAGGGGTTGTGAATGGAGGGTCATTGTTGACCATTTTTTTTAGTTTATTATCTGTATGACACTTGTTAGATGATTGATGTTGGTTAATGGGTGGTTATGGAACGTGTTCGGGTTGTGCTTTTGATGGAGCAGTGAACGAGAGATTTAAGTGGTTCATAGCTATTTGGGCTTTGGATGCGTTCTGTGGATGGTGAATTTGGTGTATCCAGTTGAATGTGTTGGTTAGCGTTTTTGCTACTTGTAACGGTGAGTTTAAGAGATCAACCTCGGGATATTGGCAATCTGAGGTTTATACAGTGGATGTATGTGTATGGGGATATTTGGGTCACACCCTGATATTGGGGGGTTGTAAATGGTTAAATAGTTATTTGGGTTAATTAAGGTGTTAAATGTACAAGTGGGGGTTTTTAATTCGTATTCAATAGAAGGATACGACTATAGGAATGATATAGTAGTAAATAATAAATTATCATATGCTCGAACATAACCACAATGTTTGATATGTGCAGGATGTGGATACGAGACGGGTTCGTGACCGTGAGGATTTCATTGTTTCGAGTGTTATATCGGTGGGTAATTTTCTACCCTGGTCAGGTAGTAGCTAAACCCTGAAGTATATAACTTCATAGTATTATCACTTTGACCTTAACTCCACTCTAGTTTTTCTAATGCTTGATACTTAGTCATTGACCTTTTTAAATTCTCTGTTGTTGTTGTCACATTTTCCTACATTATGATTATGAGTTGTAGATGTGATGCATGTAGCCCTATAGTTGTTCAATTAGGTGTACTTAGTAGAGTACAGATGAAGACTTGAATTATAAACGGGATAAAAGGTTATCTTGGGGAGTGATTAATGTCCTAAACATAGAATTAAATCTTATGATAAACCCTGGTGTTGTGTACCATTTCGGATCATGTGATTATGTATGGTCATATGGATGGTCAATAGTGAGTTGCTATGGACCGAAGGTCCTAGCTTGGTTATGATCAATTGAATATGACTCTCTGCAGGATAGAGAGTATATTGATCAGATTGGTATGAATCTCTACAGGATAGAGAGTGTTATGGTCAGTTGAGTACGACTCTCTGTAGGATAGAGAGTGCATTCATCAGATTATTATGACTCCATGTATAATAAAGAGTCTGTGATGGATGTATGTATGTGTGACTATGCATTCATGTCATTTGCATGCATGCTGGCGACTTGGTCTCCCTTGTGGTTGAGATGGTCGTCAGTCATCATGCCTCCACGGTTACTCATAGGAGGAGTAACTGGTGTGAGGGAAGAGCATTTGTTGTGTCACACTCTACCACTATAGACGATGGTAGTTTGATTTTTGATTGTCCTGCGTGTGTGGCACTCAACCACTCATGGATAGTGACTGTCAGAGTGGCCAACAGTAGGGACCCCCATCGAGTAGCTTGCTATTTATGCTTATATGCCACCTGACCATATTGCCCACTCGGCCACTCGAGAGTAGTGGTTGGTATTGAGTTTGGACAGTTGTCATGTCGAGCCACCGAGGCCACACTAGGGTCGTGGTAGCTTTAGGGTGAGCCGGCATGACCATGCATGCTGCATTGTCGTGTCATATGGCGTTTTGCATATTGTCATATATATGCATATATGCATGTATATATATATATATATATGGATGATTGTGATCAGTTTTTGAGTCTTGGATTCTCAGGAGTCGATTTATTTTTCGGTTTTGATTTTCTGAGACGAGATGGACAGCGGCACAAACTCCGGGTAGCATGAAGTAAGAATTCCCGATAACTTATATTTTATTAGATACTTATCTGGACTTGTTCAACAGGTGTATACAGTCATAGTTATGACACCTATGCAGACTCGTAGTAGAGGTCGTCCATCAAGGCGATCAACCAGAGTTGATGGACAGAATGCTACTACGACTGAGCCTGTTATTCGGGAACAGCCTCAGCATTCCCCTATTGGTGGTTCGGAGCCTTAGAATCTGGATGTACCACTGACTATGCCGGTGCCTATGGAGTCCGGTTGGCTCAATGATAAAGCACAGATACTCGTATTAGCACGTTCGGCCAAGGATAAACTTACCTTGTTCTGAGGGGAGTCTGACCCATGGATTGCCCATGCTTGGCTGGAAAATTTAGAGGACACTTTCAAGTACATGGACTGTACGGACGAGGAGAAGGTGGGCCTTGCTACGTACCACCTTAGAGATAAGGTTGTTACTTGGTGGAAAATACAGAAGACCCTACTCAGGGAGCGTGAAATTACTTGGGCAATCTTACGAGATACCTTTTGGAAACAATATTTTCCTTTGGCATTTTCTATGACACATCGTCAAGAGTTCCTAAGTCTGAAGCAAGGGGGATCGATCTATTATGGAATATAACACGGAGTTTACAAGACTTGCAGAGTTTTTCCCTCATTTAGTAACTTAGGATGAAGACCGGATGTTCCAATTCACTCAGGGCCTAACTACTTATATTCGAGCCAAGATATCAGGATCATCTATTGCCTCTTATAGGGAGGCATTGGATTGGGCCATCTGCATTGAAATGACTTCCCAACAGATTTACAAGGAAAAGGATATTAAGAAGCAGATGTCTCAGAGTAAGCATCCGAAACAAAATTCAGCGAATCAGACTCAGAAGAAGCAGGATTTGAAGGGAAATACTCGAGGTTCTGGAGAGGGATCATCTAGGGCACAAAAAGGGAAGTGCCCAGCTTCTGAATAGTCTGGAGGTTCTAAGAGAAACCATAAGAGTCAGAACAGAACTGGTTATTATAGATACAGATCTAGAAGTCATAGAGCAACAGAGTGCCCTTTGGAATAACCTTTTTGCTATTATTGCAAGCAACCTGGACATACCAGTCGAGAGTGTACATTGAGGGCAAAGTTGGAGTTTTCTGATAGATCTAACAAGGGATGAAAGTCCAACCAACAGCGGCAATGGAGGACAGCACAGCAGACGTAGTCTTATTATCAAAGGCACAAGACTCAGCACAGTACGGTTGTATCGTATATAGGGGATACCCCTTTCGATGCCGGCTATCGATCCTACATCTCTAGTAATCTACTATTCAGGGGTACCTGCACCGCAGTTATTACCAGCTAACTCTCCGGATTATCTTATGCCTGCACCAGCGACTCAGTCTTCAGTACCACAGAGTCAGACTCAGCCTGAGTTGAGGAACACTACTACTTCATCCGGGATGCAGCCGACAAATATAGAGACTGGATGTATTTATGCCATCACCAGAGATGAGGCACAGTGGGCTGAGGGATCGGTCATATTATTGGGATGTATACTGAAAGCCTAGCTCTTTTGTATGAACATCTTTATTTTGAAATAAGAATCACATGATCATTGTTTGCATATATTTATGCATATTGTCTAATACGTTACATTGTAGATAACATGGTGTGTGGTGTCACACGGGAGATCATGTTATCGGCTCCTTGTAAAGTATAAGTAAAGGCTCACAACCGAGATGGCTTTGGACAAACCATCGGAATGGTTGTAGTGTGATTTGGTATTGGTTTGTCTTGACCATAGAATCACACTAGTACACTTTGTGTGTATTGAGCAGGATCGACACAGAGGTGATTCGATTTATTGCTGACTACATAATCGAATCGGACCTCAGATATTATTTAGTACGTGCTCTTAATCCCGATATAATAACGGGCACATATACTTGGTACTCATCTCTTTGATTTACCAATGGGCGAGATTTATAGATTAAATCGATAGACTCGGTAAGTTGGGAGATGATATTATTTATATGGTGTGCCATTAATTATAGGAGGAAACCGTGTCCTATATATTAGGATGATGATGTCCCCTTGAGGAGCTCATAAGGTTCATCATGTAAACCCTGCAGGTGGACTAGGTCCGGCATGATGAAAAGGTTGAGTGGTACTACTCAAGGAGTTAGATGTTGATTAATTAATGGTTAGTAAATTAATTAATCGATGGACATTCGAGATCTTAAACACGGGGAGAAAATGTACAAATAATATATGGAGCCCATATGATCATATGGGGGTTGGTGAGGTAGATCAATGATGGACCTTTAGTGGATTGGACCATCATTAGTGGATCGGACTTTATGTGGGCTTGATCCATGGGTGGCCAAGACCCAACTCCTCCTCATGGTCCCTAATGTATCCCATTAACACCTCAAGATGCTTAGATCCAATGGATAGAAACAAAACACTAAGATCCATTGGTAGAGATTAAATCTCTAAGATCCGACGGTTGAGATTAAATCTCTAGATCCGACGGTTGAGATTAAATCCCTAGAACCAATGGAGGAGATTAATTCATGACTTATCCCTAACTCTATAAAAGGAGGGCATGGAGAGTGGTCGTGGATTACAACATGATAGAGAGGGAGCAAGGCTTGGGCGGCAAGAATAGGGAAATCCTAGTTGAGATAGGATTGGAATTAGGGTTAGGGTTTGGAAGCAAGGGTGGCACCAAATAAGGCAAGTTTTCCTTCTTCTTCCTTGCCTTGTGGCCAACATCCAGCAGCTATTCCAGCCCTTCCCAGCCCTTGGCCGGCACCCAAAATACTCCCCTCTCTTCTCCTTAGGTGGTGGAAACAAGATATAGGGTTTCCCTTGGTGTCTTGGTAGTTTTCCATCATCTTCTTCTCCTTCTAGTTGGCCGGCGGCAAGAACTTCTATAGTTCTTTGTTGGTTGAGTTTTTGAAGGAGAAAAACATTGTTTCTCTTCTTCCTCTTGTTTGGGAAAAGCAAGGAAGGAAGTTTTGCGATCTAGGAGCTTCGACTTTTGGTGGATCGTCGCCCACACGACGTCCCAAAGGAGGAGGGTCATACATTAGAAGACCAAGAGGTATAACTATTCTTCTATCTCTTTTATTCATTGCTTGTGTTTGTTTTTCAAAATATAAGCATGTTATATTTCTGTAAATAGGCTAAATAATACTTGGATCCCGAGTATAAACACAAAAACCGGCGATCCGGACATCGTCTATTCCGCGGCTACTCGTAGAATAGAGGATGGTCGCTTGAACAACTAGTTTGTTTAAGTGACCTCTCTAAACGAATAGCACGACGATGACTTGGTTGCTTTGGGAATCCCTTTTGTCTAGGATTAAATTTTTAATCCGGGGACATCGAAGGGATCACCATGGCCAAGCAACTGAGGCGAAGGGGAAGCGAAGTTTCCTCTCACAGACTCGACAAGGAAATCCTTCAATTGGTATCGAGCTTAGGGCAAAACCTACAATTGGTATCAGAGCCAAGGTTTCCGATTTTGTGTGTTTAGGATTCGGTTAATTTTTATGCACTTTTTCATATATTATATGTGCTGGATAATAGTAGGATATGCGTAGTTTAACTCTTTGGTTGCAGGCATAAGATCCGACTATTATGGCCATATGTGTGTATGTGATTGTATGTGTGTAAATGTTTATTTTGTTGAATCCTCGGGGTTGATGAGGCTAGTATTTAGTTTTTGTAAATTAAATACGGCATTGTTTAGCCGCTCTTTATTTTATTTTACTTTCGATCTAGATTTCATGTACACTCCCTCGTGGAGTATAGGATCGATGGATGTAAATTAAAATAGGATTTAGTCTCGGCTCGGATCTCTGGATGGCTTGTACATGGCTAGGAGGAGCGAGCGAGATGCGATCGCGACAGGAGTCATATTGAAGACAAAAGCCATAATAGTTGGAAAATAATTTATTTTTCATATTTATTGCTTTTTGTTTGATATGCATGTCGTAGGCTAGGAAAATTCCTCAATTTCAAATTACTAAGTGGGAGAGGGATATTTTTATAAATTCCCGCGGCCTCCATTACAATTTGACAAGTGATGCAAACAAACTTGCACGTCGGCTCTGAGTGCCTTCCTCCCCATCGGATGGGTTTGTTTGCGGATCACAAGGTCGAATATGGTTATAGGAAATTATCAAGGAGCGTGTGTACTTGCCCATCGTAAGGCACATAACCCAAGATAATTACCTTGGTACCGAGTAATGGTGAACACTTAGATACAAATATAAGTATCCTCCCCATCGGAGTCACTGCTTTTATTTGTAGGGCCAAAGATGAACCAACTATTAATTTTACTTGTCAAAAAGTTAGGTTGACAAGATAGTAAAATTAATGGCTAAAACCTCCTCTTACAAATGTAGAATTCGTATACGTCCACACTATCGTGGCATGCGATATTCTCGGTGTTTTGAGGTGTTGGTTGATTTCGAAATTTTATTGTTTGAGGAATCAATAATTTTTATTGAAATCTACAGTAATAATATGCAGGTTGTGTGTGCTTGAAAATTCCTCACTGTCAATTTACTAAGTGGGAGAGGGACATTTTAATTAATTCCCGCGGCCTCCATTACAATTTGACGAGTGATGCAACAAACTTGCGCGTCGGCTCTAAGTGCCTTCCTCCCCATCGGATGAGTTTGTTTGCGGATCACTAGGTCAAATAATGGTTATAGGAAATTATTTAAGAGCGTGTGTACTTCCACATCGGTAAGGCACATAATCCGAGATAATTCCCTTAGTATCGTATAATGGTGAACACTTAGATGCAAATATAAGTATCCTCCCCATCGGAGTCACTGCTTTTATTTGTAGGGCCGAAGAGAAACCAACTATTAATTTTACTTGTCAAAAAGTTAGGTTGACAAGATAGTAAAACTAATGGGTAAAACCTCCTCTTACAAATGTAGAATTCGTATACGTCCACACGATCGTGGCATGCGATATTCTCGGTGTTTAGAGGTGTTGGTTGATTTTGAAATTTTATTGTTTGAGGAATCAATAATTTTTTGAAATCTACAGTAATGATCTATGTGATTCTTAGGATTTTCAAAAATGACCTTCAGTCCACTTACTATGATACAAAAAGAAATAAACTTACTGTACCCAAATAATGTTGATTGGAAAAGAATCTAGATATTGTCTTATCTGCTAAGGAGTACAAGTATGCACTCATCGAAGAGTGTCCTCAAGCCATGGTTGCTCAAAAAGGTTTCTACTTCTAAGCCGAAAGGCAAGAAGAAGAAGAAACAAGGTGGAGCAAAGGTGGTGGGAGGATCTCAGGGAGGAGTGAAGAAGCCGAAAGGCAAGTACTTTAAGCAGGATGGACATTGGAAGAAGGACTGTCCCAGTCCAAAACAGAACAAAGGTATATCCTTTGGACTAGTCGTTGAAACATGATTAGCGGTGTTATCTACCGGCACCTGGTGTAGATATGAGAGCCACTAATCATGTCTGCAACACTTTGCAGGGGTTTCAGGAAACCCAACGACTAGCTAAAGGGGAGATTACCATTTTGGGCAATGCCATGAAGGTGGCGGCTATTACAGTGGGAGAAGTTTTATTTATCTCTTGAGAAAAATAAAACTTAGGTTCTGGAAAATTCCCTTTATGTATCTTTATTTAGAAAGAATTTAGTTTCAGTTTCTAAATTATTATGGATGGATATTCTATTTCTTTTAATGAGATGTTATAAAAAGGAATAGGGAGAATATCTGTTCAGGTACATTGAAAGGAAATTTGTATACAAAACCTCCCACGATGCAAATTGAAGTTAATAACTCATCTTCTAATTCCAAAAGGAGAAAAGAACCTTCGAAGATGAACCAAACATATCTTTGGCTTCTTAGGCTTGGTCACATTAACCTAAGCAGAATTCAAAGGTTGATAGCTGATGGCCCTTTGGGTTCATTAGTAGTGGAGGATCTCCCAACCTGCGAATCTTGCTTGGAGGGTAAGATGACCAAGAGGCCTTTCAAGGCCAAGAGGTATAGATCCAAAGATGTGTTGGAATTGGTTCATTCTGATTCGTATGGTCCTATGTCTATCCAGGCAAGAGGTAGTTTTGAATATTTTGTCTTTTTCATAGACAATTATTCAAGATGACACTACGATCTGATCGTAGTGGTGAATACCTCTTGGGAGAGTTTAGGAATTACTTATCGAGGGTGGGATTCAATCCCAATTATGCACCGCACACCCCAGTGAGCGGTGTAGCAGAGCGAAGGAATAGGACTCTTATGGAGATGATTAGATCGATGATGAGTTATTCTGACTTGTTTTATAGTCCTAGAGATCAGAGAGTGATCGTTAACACGAACGCCAGATTTCTAGAGGAAGACTATGTGATAAGCCACAAGCCCAAGAGTAAAATTGTTCTGGAGGAGTTAAAAGGGAAGTCACTTCTTTAGTACCACCGGTACAAGAGGATATACCACATGTCATCGCACTGCGCGTGTCACAAAGGATACACAGATGATACCTCGTCGTAGTGGGAGGGTTGTTAGACAGCCTCTTAGATTCATGTTTTTAGACGAATCTTCGGATTTGGTCCCTAGCAAACATGAACCTTATCCCTAGACATACGACGAGGCAATCCAAGATATAAATACAACATCTTGGCAAAGTGCAATGAATACTGAGATTGAATCTATGGATTCAAGTCAGGTCGGGGAGCTCTTATGTACTGCAGCTCATATGGATTATGAGTTATGACAGATGGATGTCAAGACAGCTTTCCTTAATTGAAGTCTTGAGGAAAACATCTATATGAAGCAACCAGAGGAATTCATTGCTAAGGGCAAAGAGCGTATTGTATATAAGCTTAATCAGTCCGTTAATGGACTGAAGCAAGCTTTGAAGTCTTGGGACATCCGCTTTGAGGAAGTAAATCCAGTCTTATGGATTTATTCAAAGTTCGGATGGGTCTTGTGTATATCAGAGATGTGACGGAAACGTAGTGGTATTTTTGTACTATACGTAGATGACATTTTGGTGGTTGGCGACAACATCGAAATGTTATCAGACGTAAGGGTATGGTCGTCCAAACAGTATGATATGAAGGACTTGGGAGAAGTGGGTCACAACCTTGGGATAAAAGGATGTTGTGCTTATCCCAAGCTTCATACATAGACATGGTTTTGGATCGTTTTAGCATACAAAACTCCAAGAAGGGTTTTCTACCCTTCAGGCATGGAGTTCCTTTATCTAAGCAGATGTGTCCTAGATCATCTGAAGAGATAGAGGAGATATAGGCAGTTCCTTATGCTTCGGCGATAGGAAGCCTAATGTATGCTATGTACAAGACCAGATATCTGCTTTGCCGTAGGCATGGTCAGCAGATATCAGAGTAATCCAGGACAGGGACATTGAACTGCGGTAAAGCATATATTGTAGTGCCTGAGAAGGACTAGGGATTATATGCTAGTTTGGGCACCAATTACTCCTCGTGGGTTACATGATTCTGATTTCCAATCTGATAGGGATAATAATAAGTCTACCTCAGGGTTTGTGTTTACTTTGGGAGGTGGAGCCATTGTATGGAGGAGTGCCCAGCAGAAATGCGTGGCGGACTCCACCATGGAAGCTGAGTATGTGGCAGCCTATGAGGCAGCCAAAGAAGTTGTATGGCTCAGGAACTTCCTGATGGACTTGGATGTGATTCCTGGTTTGCCCAGAACTATCACAATTTATTGTGATAATAGTGGTGCAGTTGCAAACTCGAAGGAACCACGAGCCCATAAGGCTAGTAAACACATAGAGCACAAGTACCACCTGATACGAGAAATCGTAAAGGAGGTAGAAGTTGTTGTCGCCTAGATTGCATCAGAGGATGACCTGGTAGACCCTTTCACTAAGGCCCTTCTAGCGAGAGCTTTGATAGGCATGTGGAGGGAAGGGGAATCAGATGTATGGCAGTATAAGGACAGCATAGTCTTTTAGTATAAGTGGGAGATTGTTGGGATGTATACTGAAAGCCTAGCTCTTTTGTATGAACATCTTTATTTTGAAATAAGAATCACATGATCATTGTTTGCATATATTTATGCATATTGTCTAATACGTTACATTGTAGATAACATGGTGTGTGGTGTCACACGGGAGATCATGTTATCGGCTCCTTGTAAAGTATAAGTAAAGGCTCACAACCAAGATGACTTTGGACAAACCATCGGAATGGTTGTAGTGTGATTTGGTATTGGTTTGTCTTGACCATAGAATCACACTAGTGCACTTTGTGTGTATTGAGCAGGACCGACACAGAGGTGATTCGATTTAATGCTGACTACATAATCGAATCGGACCTCAGATATTATTTAGTACATGCTCTTAATCCCGATATAATAACGGGCACATATACTTGGTACTCATCTCTTTGATTTACCAATGGACGAGATTTATAGATTAAATCGATAGACTCGGTAAGTTGGAAGATGATATTATTTATATGGTGTGTCGTTAATTATAGGAGGAAACCGTGTCCTATATATTAGGACGATGATGTCCCCTTGAGGAGCTCATAAGGTTCATCATGTAAACCCTGCAGGTGGACTAGGTCCGGCATGATGAAAAGGTTGAGTGGTACTACTCAAGGAGTTAGATGTTGATTAATTAATGGTTAGTAAATTAATTAATCGACGGACATTCGAGATCTTAAACACGGGGAGAAAATGTACAAATAATATATGGATCCCATATTATCATATGGGGGTTGGTGAGGTAGATCAATGATGGACCTTTAGTGGATTGGACCATCATTAGTGGATCGGACTTTATTTGGGCTTGATCCATGGGTGGCCAAGACCCAACTCCTCCTCATGGTCCCTAATGTAGCCCATTAACACCTCAAGATGCTTAGATCCAATGGATAGAAACAAAACACTAAGATCCATTGGTAGAGATTAAATCTCTAAGATCCGACGGTTGAGATTAAATCTCTAGATCCGACGGTTGAGATTAAATCCCTAGAACCAATGGAGGAGATTAATTCATGACTTATCCCTAACTCTATAAAAGGAGGGCATGGAGAGTGGTCGTGGATTACAACATGATAGAGAGGGAGCAAGGCTTGGGCGGCAAGAATAGGGCAATCCTAGTTGAGATAGGATTGGAATTAGGGTTAGGGTTTGGAAGCAAGGGTGGCACCAAATAAGGCAAGTTTTCCTTCTTCTTCCTTGCCTTGTGGCCAACATCCAGCAGCTATTCCAGCCCTTCCCAGCCCTTGGCCGGCGCCCAAAACACTCCCCTCTCTTCTCCTTAGGTGGTGGAAACAAGATATAGGGTTTCCCTTGGTGTCTTGGTAGTTTTCCATCATCTTCTTCTCCTTCTAGTTGGCCGGCGGCAAGAACTTCTATAGTTCTTTGTTGGTTGAGTTTTTGAAGGAGAAAAACATTGTTTCTCTTCTTCCTCTTGTTTGGTAAAAGCAAGGAAGGAAGTTTTGCGATCTAGGAGCTTCGACTTTTGGTGGATCGTCGCCCACACGACGTCCAAAAGGAGGAGGGTCATACATTAGAAGACCAAGAGGTATAACTATTCTTCTATCTCTTTTATTCATTGCTTGTGTTTGTTTTTCAAAATATAAGCATGTTATATTTCTGTAAATAGGCTAAATAATACTTGGATCCCGAGTATAAACACAAAAACCGGTGATCCGGACATCGTCTATTCCGCGGCTACTCGTAGAATAGAGGATGGTCGCTTGAACAACTAGTTTGTTCAAGTGACCTCTCTAAACGAATAGCACGACGATGACTTGGTTGCTTTGGGAATCCCTTTTGTCTAGGATTAAATTTTTAATCCGGGGACATCGAAGGGATCACCATGGTTAAGCAACCGAGGCGAAGGGGAAGCGAAGTTTCCTCTCACGGACTCGACAAGGGAAATCCCTTCAATTGGTATCAGAGCTTCCGGGCAAAACCTACACATATGGGGTATGGTTTCAGTTTATTCTATACATGCTGATACGTTGATTGAAATCGATTGTTCATATTCATTCATATTTAGAATATTTCTGGGTAGAGTTGGAAGGATTCTGATGGTTTGTTCTTGTGGGTTAGCAGTATCCTTACCATTAGGAGAGGTGCTGACTAGCCACCAAGAAATCAAAGGTTGCCCATTATATTTTGATGGGTATATCCTTATGGTGGACCTCTAGGTGTTAGAAATGGTGGAATTTGATATCATCCTCGATATGGACTGGTTGGCCACTTATTACGCTACAGTGGAATGTAGAGCGAGAGTAGTGACTTTTCAACCACTAGATCAACCTGCATGGGAATTTGTTGGCACTAGTGATGATGGGCTATCCATTATATCGGCTTTACTACAAGCTCAGAAGTTATTGTCCCAGGGTTGTCAGGGTTATTTACTATCTCTAGTAAAAAAGAAGGACAAATCATTGCGGTTATGCATTGACTACCAACAACTGAATGTGGAGACTGTAAAGAACAAATATCCATTGCTAAGGAAAGAGGATTTGTTTGACCAACTTAAAGATACCTGCGTGTACTCTAAGATTTATTTGCGCTCAGGATATCATCAAATTCAAATAAGAGATGAGAATGTTTAGAAAACAACGTTCCGCACTAGTTATGGGCATACGAGTTTTTGGTGATGCCTTTTGGTCTCATGAATGCTCCAGCTACATTTATGGACTTGATGAACCGGGTATTCTTAAGGTATATAGATCAGTTTGTGATAGTATTCATCGATAGTGCATCGCTACGAACCGGAGGTCCTAGCTTGGTTATGATCAATTGAATACGACTCTCTGTAGGATAGAGAGTATATTGATCAGATTGGTATGACTCTCTACAGGATAGAGACAGTTATGGTCAGTTGAGTATGACTCTCTGTAGAATAGAGAGTGTGTTGATCAGATTGGTATGACTCTTTGTAGAATAGAGAGTATGTGATGGATGTATGTACGTGTGACTGTGCATTCATGTCATTTGCATGCATGTTGGTGACTTGGTCTCCCTTGTGGTTGAGAGGGTCGTCAGTTATCCTGCCTCCATGGTTACTCATAGGAGGAGTAACTGGTGTGAGCACAGAGCATTTGTTATGCCGCACTCTACCACTATAGACGGTGGTAGTTGGATTTGCATGCAGTTGTCCTACATGTGTTGCACTCGACCACTCATGAGTAGTGACTGTCGGAGTGGCCAACAGTAGGGACCCCCGTTGGGTAGCTTGCTCTTTATGCTTATATGCTACCTGTGTCACGCCCCCGAGAGTATGCTGAGCCGAAGATAATCGGACAGCATCTCTCCTATACGTGATACAATTTCCTGATATACATAAAGCCTTTCGGCCACAATCACTCAACAAATATATAGACATAATCCATACAAACACAGCAGAAGATACTGACAAATAATAAATACACAACGACTCCACTATGCACTCCAGAGTGACTTGACACAACAAGAACCATAATAGAAACCACATCAAAAGTCAAGTACATACAACACATCCGTAACCACAAATATGGAAATGATACAAGATAAAATCCCAAAACGACAATCCAATAGAATACCACAAATCGTAATAAACCTCCATCCATTCGGTGTGAGATGGGATCAGTTGGCGGAGCTCCGAACGTCCAAGGAAATCATCTACCTCTTACCTGTGCAACAAGAAACCCAGGGTCCGGGGCGATGAGTATAAACTAAGGGTAATATATAGAAAGTGCATGAACAACATATAGGGAAATAAAGATCTACAAGTATACATGTGGAGATCTATAGGTATACAGAAAGAGTCCAACAGACATACAGTCATAAATGTAATAACAAGTAACCACAGTATAGTCATACTCAATGTATATGCTAAACTGATCAATTGAACATGAAGTAATGTACTAACATACCTGACGGTCTGCAACACCATAAGCTATATCATCCTAAACAGGTATTCAATAACATAATCCATACAACGTACAAGGTCAATCCCATATCTAACCAACACTCAGACATACGAACAATATACAATCACAGGTAATAAAAAACAAGTCCATACTACAATATGACATGACGCTAATCAAATGCATACAACAGTCTGGACCAACACATATATCATACTCAATACACAGCAGTATATAATATGCAAATGACATGTATCATGATGTACAAACATATGCAACAATCATAGCTCAATCAAATGCAACATCTCACAGGCATATGTAAAACATATATCAAATACATGCATACATATATATTAGCAATGCATATGCATGGCCATGTCTACGGACCCATCCAACCACGACCCCAATATGGCCTGGGTGGCACGACATGATAACTATCCCGACTCCAGCCGCCACCACTCTTGAGTGATCGAGTTGGGTAGTATGAAATAGTAGCTAGCAACCATAGAGCTATATGCTACTCACACAGGGGTCCCTACTGCTAGTCGCTCTGTCCCTACCCATGAGTAGGTGAGCACCGCACCCAGGACAACTGCACATCACACGACCACCGTCTATAGTGGGTGAGTGCGCTAACTACCACTCTGCATAGTGGCCAAGTGCGCATCTCTAGCTACCACTATCCATAGTGGCCGAGAACGGCACGCACAACAAATCTCTACACTCAACCCTGCTACCACTACCCCGAGTGGTCGAGGAGGCAGGATGACTAGCAATCCTCTCAACCACAAGGGAGACCTAATTGCCAGCATGCATGCAATGTAATGATGCATAGCTCTATACATGTATCCTCGCAACACTCCCTATCCCACGGGGAGTCTAGGTTAACCAAAAATCAACTATGCAAGGACTACTGATCCACAAGACTCTCTCTACCACAAAAAGAGTCATACACATCTGATAGTCAACCACGCTAAGACCTCTAGTCCATAGCAAGATACTATTGATCATCCATATAACCATACATAGGCACACAATCCATAATGGATATACCATCACGCTAGGACCTCAAATCCATAGCCACATACTGACAACCACACACTTATCTATGCACAGACAACTAGATCCACCATAGATGTGTTAGTGAAAGCCCTAGAGCTAATCATGTGATGATTGTTGTATGGACTTTATTGTATCATATTCTTAATTATAAAGGCATGGTTATTATATTTACTTGTATTGGTGCCAAATAAACTAAGTATAATAACGTCCTTGAGTAGAAGGTTCTTATCTATATCAATCGATTGGTTGAATTGATAATGAGATGATATAGAGAACACTACTCTTAATCATTCCTAGTCAAGTATTAACATTCAGGGACAATATTAATAGTTAGAGACTAGCATGTAGGTCAACTCGATGACTTGATCTCACAAGTCATGGATATGAGATATCAAGTTGACACATGGGTATGCATTGGAGAATGTATACTGAATGACCCGCCATGAGAAAGTATCATGGATCGTTATATGAGTGTCATATACTTTCTCATGTGACTATTAGTTTGACTATTAGTTCTTGGACCTAAAGTCACCATGGTTCCCTACATAAGGAGTTTCATACTTTGGCTTCGTCAAACGTCACCCGTAAATGGGTGGACTATAAAGACGATTACTGGGTATGTAACAAATTATGCGGAGGGATGTGAGTGATATAAATGGGATCTATCCCTCCTATATGACGGGAGTGACATCGTTATTCTTGATAGAGTGAGACCACGAAGTGCATGGCCATGCCCAAATGAGTCAATATGAGATATTAAGCTCATTTGATTAGAGTGAGTCTACTTGGAGTTCAAGATATAGATTGTACCAAGGATAACACGGTCTATGCCTCAATTGGTCAATATAGATGTCAAGGATAGAGGGACATTGTCACATATTGTGAGAGTCACAATTAGTAGTTATAAAGGTGATGTTGGAGCTCAACATTCTTATAACTTGGGTAGCAATGATGTGTTGCTAGATACCGCTCATTGCTTATGTGCCTAAATCGGTTTAGGGACATTGCCAATGTTACAAGAACCTATAGGGTCACACACAAAGGACAATTAGATGGAGATTTGGTTCATATGATAAACCATGAGGATTAGGTTCATGGGATGAACCAAATTTGATTAAGAGTAATCCAAATTAGACTAATTGAGTTAGACTCAATTTAATTCAAGTGTTGAATGAGTTTAATTTAGATTTGATTCATTGAGTCAATTTAAATTAATGAATAGAGATTCATTAAATCAAATTGACTTGAATCAAGTTGTTAGATTTGATCAACCATGGGGGATAAGAGGTCATGTTTAACTTGACTTGAGAGAGAAGATGAATGGTCAATTTTGACTTGAGCCATGTCATGGTGACATGGCATGACCAATGATGGTGTTCCACATCATCATTGAATTATCATGTGGTGCCACCTCATGATGGAGAGCCATTGGCTCTTGGAGTTACATGCATGCATGTAATCCCCACCCAAATGAAGTGGTCGGCCAATTTTTTGATCATGGGAAGTTATTGGAAGTAACTTCATCTTCTTCTTTCTTGGATCTTCTTCCTCTCAATTTCTCTCTCCCTAATCCTATCTTGGCCGAAACTTCCAAGGGGTGCTAGCACACTCTAGGTTGTTTTTCTCTACCATTTTTCCGTGTGGATACCAATAGAGGAGTGTACACTTGACACTCTTGAGTTCCGGTAAAGCATTTGGACGAGCGGGATAAGCGAAGGGCGTCGCTACGAGGGTAATGCTCTCATCTTGTAGATGTAAGGTATATCTATGTTTCTTTAAACACATACATGTTTTATTTTTATATATCTTTGCATGGATCCGTGGCCGGGCTTCCGAGGTTTCCACAACGCAAAAAGCGCTTTTTGCGGCTCGGAAAGTCCAACAGCGGTATCAGAGCCACGTGCGAAGCATATATGTGTTTCATATTAGTAGTTTTTGTATTAAATATAAAAAATTATATATTTTTAAGATTCTGTAAATTTCCTATTTTTATAGAATTTTTTGGTATTTTTCTCGAAGAGTCGAAGCAATAAGTGTTGGGACACTTGTAGGCTTCTACCGCCAAGAAAAACTCTCCGAAACGGCGAGTTCTCGCTTTAGGTTTTTGGGACAGCGACTTAAGTCGCTGTAAGATCTAGTAGGGACACTCACAAAGTTTTTTTTTGTGAGTAGGGGTGCTGCCATTATCCTCGAAAGGGGTCTTGTCCCGCGATCGCGCCCAGAAACCGCTTAGCGGGACCGTTACGGAGAGGTGACTCATAAAATTAAAAAAAAAAATAGGAAAAATTATATAAATTTTCTGTAAAATAAATAATTTAGCATTATGTATAATTTTGTGATGGTCATGGCCCAAGAACCCCAATATGATTGGATAATAATGTATTGTAATTCATAATATGGCCTGCGTGCTATTTTTGTGGCTGTGCATGTTGTATAGGTTATGCGATCTGCGCGTCGTACCTCTTCTTTTAAAATTCTAGTTGTAAATAGTTTTAGACTCGAATGTAACTCAAGTTTCATATTTGTAATGTACAAAATGGAGCGGTGGAAAATCCACTTGTAGACGAAGTTACGAGAATGGTACCAATGACACATGGCGGTCAAAGGAGGCGCTTGGAGAAGCCGCTAACCCTAGGTTGACCGTTCGATCTTCTCATTGGCTTGAGAAGATTGTAGTAGGGCCATGACCACATCACAATTAATTATATATATATATGTTGATACAGGTACTTCATTACATTTACTGATGACTTCAGTAGATATGGTTATGTGTATCTAATGACACATAAATCAAAATCCTTTGAAAAGTTCAAAGAATTCAAGAATGAAGTACAAAACCAGCTTGGCAAGAGTATTAAGATACTTCGATCAGATCGAGGTGGTGAATACCTTAGCCATGAATTTCGTGACTATCTAGCTGAGTGTGGGATTCTATCCCAACTCACTCCTCCTGGAACACCACAGTGGAATGGTGTATCCGAAAAGAGGAATCGTACCCTATTAGATATGGTACGATCTATGATAAGTCACACAGATCTTCCTATATCCTTTTGAGGATATGGTCTAGACACAGCAGCCTTCACCCTTAATCGTGTACCATCCAAGGTTGTGATAAAGACACCATATACGATATGGACAGGGAGAAATCCCAATATGTCTTTCATGAGGATTTGGGGTTGTGAGGCTTACGTTCGACGTCAAGTCTCAGACAAACTAGGACCCAAATCCGATAAGTGCTATTTTGTTGGATATCCCAAGGAGACAAAGGGATATTACTTCTATATTCCCAGTCAGCACAAAGTATTTGTGGCAAAGACTGGGGTTTTTCTAGAAAGGGATTTTGTTTCTAGAAAAACTAGTGGGAGTACGTTCGATCTTGAAGAAATTCAAGATAAGGACCATAGCACTGAGGCCTTGATGGAGGTTGAATAGGAACCACAAAGTGGTGTGGGTGATGAGATTGTTGCACAAAGAGTTGTGGAACAACCACCTGTTCAGGTAGACCTACCTCTTCGCAGGTCTGATAGGGTACGTCGTCAGCCTGAGAGATACTCATTTCTCTTGTCTGACCATGATGACGTTATGCTCATTGAGAATGAGCCTACCTCCTATCAGGAAGCTGTGATGAGCCCAGACTCTGAGAAATGGCTAGAGGCCATGAGATCCGAGATGGAATCCATGTACACCAACCAAGTATGGACTTTGGTTGAACCATTTGAAGGGGTCAAACCCATTTGGTGTAAGTGGGTTTTTAAGAGAAAGACTGACATGGATGGACTTACGCATACCTATAAGGGTCGATTGGTGACTAAAGGTTTCAAGCAAATTCATAGTATTGGCTATGATAAAACCTTTTCTCCAGTGGCGATGTTTAAGTCCATTCAGATCATGCTTGCTATTACAGCATACCACGATTCTGAGATCTGGCAGATGGATGTCAAAACCGTATTTCTAAATGGAAACTTACTCGAGGATGTGTACATGACACAACCTGAGGGTTTTGTAGATCCACAGCATACTGAGAAAGTATGCAAGCTGCAAAGGTCCATTTATAATTGTTAGTGAAAGCCCTATAGTCAATCATGTGATGATTGTTGTATGGACTTTATTGTATTATATTCCTATTTATAAAGGCATGGTTATTATATTTACTTGTATTGGTGCCAAATAAACTAAGTATAATAACTTCCTTGAGTAGAAGGTTCTTATCTATATCAATCGATTGGTTGAATCGATAATGAGATGATATAGAGAACACTACTCTTAATCATTCCTACTCAAGTATTAATATTCAGGGACAATGTTAATGCGTAGAGACTAGCATGTAGGTCAACTCGATGACTTGATCTCACAAGTCATGGATATGAGATATCAAGTTGACACATGGGTATGCATTGGAGAATGTATACTGAATGACCTGCCATAAGAAAGTATCATGGATCATTATATCAGTGTCATATACTTTCTCATGTGACTATTAGTTTGACTATTAGTTCTTGGACCTAAAGTCACCATGGTTCCCTACATAAGGAGTTGCATACTTTGTCTTCGTCAAACGTTACCCGTAAATGGGTAGACTATAAAGGCGATTACTGGGTATGTAACAAACTATGCGGAGGGATGTGAGTGATGTAGATGGAATCTATCCCTCCTTTATGATGGGAGTGACATCGTTATTCTTGATAGAGTGAGACCACGAAGTGCATGGCCATGCCCAAATGAGTCAATATGAGATATTGAGCTCATTTGATTAGAGTGAGTCTACTTAGAGTTCAAGATATAGATTGTATCGAGGATGACACGGTCTATGCCTCAATTGATCAATCTAGATGTCAAGGATAGAGGGACATTGTCACATATTGTGAGAGTCACAAAGGTGATGTTGGAGCTCAACATTCTTGTAACTTGGGTAGCAATGATGTGTTACTAGATACCACTCATTGCTTATGTTCCTAAATCGGTTTAGGGGCATTGCCAACATTATAAGAACCTATAGGATCACACACAAAGGGCAATTAGATAGAGATTAGGTTCATGGTATGAACCAAATTGGATTAAGAGTAATCCAAATTAGACTAATTGAGTTACACTCAATTTAATTCAAGTGTTGAATGAGTCTAATTTAGATTTGATTCATTGAGTCAATTTAAATTAATGAATAGAGATTCATTAAATCAAATTGACTTGAATCAAGTGGTTAGATTTGATCAACCATGGGAGATAAGAGGTCAAGTTTAACTTGACTTGAGAGGGAAGATGAATGGTCAATTTTGACTTGACCAATTGCCATGTCATGGTGACATGGCATGGGGGCTTGCCAATGATGGTGTTTCACATCATCATTGACTTATCATGTGGTGCCACCTCATGAGGGAGACCAAGAGCCATTGGCTCTTGGAGTTACATGCATGCATGTAACCCCCACCCAAATTTTTTGACTTCACCATCTTCTTCTTTCTTGGATCTTCTTCCTCTCAAGCTCTCTCTCCCTAATCCTATCTTGGCCGAAACTTCCAAGGGGTGCTAGCACACTCTAGGTTGTTTTTCTCCACCATTTGTCCGTGTGGATACCAATAGAGGAGTGTACACTTGACACTCTTGAGTTCCGGCAAAGCATTTGGAAAGGGCGTCGCTACGAGGGTAATGCTCTCATCTTGTAGATCAAAGGTAGATCTAGGTTTTTTAAACACATACATGTTTTATTTTTATATATCTTAGCACGGATCTGTGGCCGGGCTTCCGAGATTTTCGCAACACAAAAAGCGGTTTTTACGGCTCAGAAAGTCCTACAAGATGCACAACTAATAACTATACGATATAACAATCGACTCCATACTCTAATCCATCACCTAACTCTAGTGATGTAACACAGTTACACAATCTGAGATCTCAAAGATAACCCTAACCACATGTATTTACTTAACATCCATCAGCTAACACACAATGGGGTTTGTAGTTCATATCCGTGATAGATAATCAATGAAGTAACAACAATATATCTCAAAGGTCAAAGGCAGTACATGCATATGATTAAATAAGAGTGGATTTAAGGTAAATAGATATAAACATAAATCCAAATTCTTGCACCAGAATTCGATCAAACTACCGGACCAAGTAGATATTACCCACCTGAAACGAAGCTCAAATAATCCTCACAGTCACGAACCTGCTTAATATCCCAAACCTGCACATAATAGCAACTACGATTAAGTACTGGTATAAGACAATTACACAACTTAACTACTACATCATTTCTATGTTCTCGTCCTTTCCTCGCCTACAAGTTATAACCTCGAACACGCACCTCTCGTAACCCTAAACCTATCATCTCCAATATCCACAAGATTATCAATGCTCAGAATAATCTAAGCTTATCCCAATATCCAAATCACATACCCAATCCATTCACACACTAAATTCTCCATCCACCGAATATATCACAACCTACATAGATCAATTGACATCCACAACTAAATCCTAAACATCGAATAGAAACACCACATACAACACCATCGTCCACAACCATGGCCCAACAATACAACATCATCCTAGGCCTGGAAACAACATCCACAAAATAGGTAAAGGGAAAAACACAGGGATTATACCCAATTTAACTTCACCACTGCATCAACCTCTTCAAATCAACCGAGACCCTCGTTCAAAGCCATTATCTCACCATATACTACACAGCAATTACAGCATTTAAACACTAAGGATAACAAAGCTTACTAGTTCTAGATCTCCGCTGACAATCCACTCCTCCTTGTCCCATGCTCACCGATGGAAGTCCCAGCTCTAACACTGCCAAACACCGATCCAAACCTTACTACAATCCAAACAACATCTAGATCGACTTACCTTGCACAAGGAGATATGGTGATGATAGCAATCAACCGGCAACTGACTCCGGTGGTGATGGAGAGCCGGAGTGGTGATAAGGCAAAGACGGGGTAGATCGACTAGCTTGGCGTCGATGGTGGAAAATCGTCAGCAGAGGTGAGCTAAGACAACGAATAGGGGGAAGGCAGAGCAGTCGATCAAGGTGACCGAAGGACTTGGCTCGGTGGTTGCAGTGATCGTCCAATGTGCTGAAGCAAACCCTATGGCTGGAGGAGCTCGCTATTGCTGAGATCGGGAGGGAGAGGCGACGGTGAGATGGGCATCAAGCGGCGCCAAGCAGGTGATTGGAACAAAAACATGGCGGCGTTGCAGAAAAGAAAGTCGGGATTTGAGGAAGAGATTACGGTTGAGAAAAGAAGAGGAAGGAAACAGGTTAGTGGATGCGGGTTGGCTTGACCCTTTAAAGGTAGTCCAATGCAGTTCAGCTTGTGGTTAGGCTAACCCAAGTCAAGCTTAAACTAGCTCAAGTTGACCTAAGACTAACCATATGAACTCCATTTAAATCCCAAAAAATTCCTAAAAATTCCATAAGATACTCTCTTACTTAGTAAGAGATATTTATTTATTTATTTATTTTCTTTTCCATATCTTATATTCTCCCCCACTAATAAAAATTTGGTCCCCAAATTTTTGACTCATGTATGAATACGAGATGTCACAACAACCATCTCAAGTATCTGGAGAAAAGTCACACACCTTAAGTGACTAAGTAGAAACTGAACCTCTAAAATCTATCATGGATACTCTCAACAACCCCTTCGAAAGTCTGAATACCACATTCCTATGGAGCATCTACCAAAAGGTAAATAATCGTACCTGAGTGGAGCTCTATATCCATGACCTATTGGAGACTTTGCCAGAATCATAAGATAAATAATGAATCACTATAAGAAATGATACTCAAGGATACTCCATGGATATAATTTCATCAAGCGATCCAACGAAATCCATCTTACGGCTCGAAAGAAAATGAGCGGACCTAACTAATCGATCATCGACTATCCAAATCCTATCAAGTCCTTTCCGAATTCTAGATAATCTCCCAACGTTGTCCATCGTACTAGGCTACCACTTCCATCATGGTACGTAACCCCTATTGGTCACTAATATTCCACCTTTACTTGTTGGTACACCCAACATCGAACTATGAAATCAACCATGTCCTACATGTCGTTCCACCAACAAGAACGTTTCAAAACTCTCTATTTTCGAATACACTCCGAATAAATCACCAATCTTGAATAAAGAGTCTCCTAGAACATATCTTCCTAAATCGAATGCAACTCTGTAACCCACTATTCTCCTCGGAGACGGAGAATTACTTTCTCATAAAAGAAATCAATCTACTATCCAAAATATGCTCCATCACATAGAATCGGAAATGACTAGGAGACTGTAATGACCAATCTCCCTAGTTGCATCTGTTCATGTCCTAGCAGCTACCCAGTAGCTAGCCAAAACTCCGTGAGCATTGCTACTCTATACCTTTACTAAACGAGATAATAACCACTAAGTCTCCGTCATATGTATGACATTCAATCTCCCAGTTCCTCAATTGACATAAGCTTGAGATACATCTCAATTAACTATATCAGAATTGCTCCAATTTCAGAAATGATACGTCCTTGTACAATACCCTTCCAACCACACCGGAAGGATTAACTAACACTGATGCAAAAGTCAATCATCATCTAGGCCTTGAAACCTAGTTCCACAAGCTTTTGACCAAGTGATTTCCATCACCCTCTATGTCAAACGAGTCAGCGGTATAATAACGCTAGTAACATCTGTTGGGATGTATACTGAAAAGTCTATCTTTTGTATGAACATCTTTATTTTGAAATAAGAATCACATGATCATTGTTTGCATATTTTATGGTTATGCATATTGACTAATACATTACATTGTAGATAATATGGTTTGTGGTGTCACACGGGAGATCATGTTATCGGCTCCTTGTAAAGTATAAGTATAGGCTCACAACCGAGATGGCTTTGGACAAACCATTGGTATGGTTGTAGTGTGATTTGGTGTTGGTTTGCCTTGACCATAGAATCACACTAGTACACTTTGTGTGTATTGAGCAAGACCGACTTAGAGGCGATTCGATTTATTGCTGACTACATAATCGAATCAGACCTCAAATATTATATTTTACATACTCTTAATCCCAATATAATAACGGACACATATACTTTGTATTCATTTCTTTGATTTACCAATGAGCGAGATTTATAGATTAAATTGATAGGCTCGGTAAGTTGGGAAATGATATTATTTATATGGTGTGTCGTTGATTATAGGAGGAAACCGTGTCCTATATATTAGGATGATGATGTCCCCTTGAGGAGCTCATAAGGTTCATCATGTAAACCCTACAGGTGGACTTGGTCCGACATGATGAAAAGGTTGAGTGGTACTACTCATGGAGTTAGATGTTGATTAATTAATAGTCAGTAAATTAATTAATCGATGCATATCGAGATCTTAAACACGGGGAGAAAATGTACATATAATATATGGAGCCCACATTAACTTATGGGCGTTGGTGAGGTAGATCAATGATAATCCTTTAGTGGATTGGATTATCATTAATGGATCGGACTTTATGTGGGCTTGATCCATTGGGTGGCCAAGATCCAGCTCCTCCTCATGGTCCCTATTGTAGCCTATTAATACCTCATGAAGCCTAGATCCAATGGATGGAAACAAAACTCTAGATCCAAACGTAGAGATTAAATCTCTAGATCCGACGGTTGAGACTAAATCTCTAGATCCGACGGTTGAGATTAAATCCCTAGAACCAATGTTGGAGATTAAAACAAGGCTTATTCCTAAACTCTATAAAAGGAGGCTTTAGGGTTGGCGTGGAGAGCAAGGGGCAAGGGGAGAGGCTAGGGTTTTGGGCGACAAGGAGAATAGGGGTTGGCGGCACCAAATAAGGAAACTATTTCCTTATCTTCTTCATCCTCAAGCTTGCCGGCGCCCATACAACCCCTTCCTCACTTTGGTTGGCATCCAAACTCTCTCAATCTCTTCTCCTTGGCCGGTGGAACTAAGGCTTAGGGTCCTCCCTTGGAGCTTTGGTCGGCATTCATCTTTTCTCCCTTCTACTTGTTGGTCAGCGGCAAGCAACTTGCTTGTTGCTTGTTGGTTAGCTAAAGGAAGGAGAAGAGTCTTGTTTCTATTCTTCCTCTTGTTCGGAACGAGCAAGGAAGGAAGATTGGTGATCTAGGAGCTTCACCTTTTGGTAGATCGTCGCCCACACGACTTCCGAAAGGAGGAAGGTCATACAATAGAAATCGAGAGGTATATCGATTCTCTATTTTCATTTGTTACATGTTTATATTTTCTTTTCAATTATATGCATGATATATATTCTTTTG
>CM045988.1:68065785-68127135 GCA_025175895.1 Wurfbainia villosa | reverse complement strand
AGGTTTTTCTCCTCCACCTTCGAAACTTACTTCAGTAAGGAGGACCTTCATAGTGAAAGTGCTTAGGCACCGCATCCGTGAGAAAAGCTCACCTCCGTGGAGTAGGAATCATGATTCCGAACCACGTTACATCTTGTGTCTGAGTCTCGATTGCTGGCGTCGGTTTCTTGCGTTTCATCTACTTCATCTTCTTATTCTTTATTGATTGCGGCCCGTGAGAACCCTCTGAGATCTCCCTCCGTGCTTCACTGCATTGGAAAGGAGGGAACAGATTTTCACTCGTCCGCATCAATGCTAGGCCTTAATCCCTATTGCTTTTTGCATCGAAATTTAAAAAAATATATTAAAAATTTTGAAATTTCGAATTTTGAATATTTTTTAAAATATTTAGATTTTTTAAAATTTAAATTTTAGATTTATTCATAGGGAGTTTCTGAATATATTTGAAAAATTTTGAAGTATTTAAATAATTCAGGGGAGAGGTTTTGAAAATTTTGAAAATTTTAAAAATTTTGAATTATTCAAGGGGAGTTTCTGAATATGTTTTAAAAATTTTGAAAAACTTAAAAATTTTAAATTATTCAGGGGGAGTTTTGAAAATTTTGAAAAATTGAAAATGTTGAAAATGTTGAATTGTTCAGAGGGAGTATTGAAAAATTTTGAAATTTTGAATTATTCAGGGGGAGTATTGAAAACTTTTGAATTATTTAGGGGGAGTTGTGAAAAATTTTGAAATTTTTTGAATTGTTCAAGGGAAGTTTTGAAAATGTTTCTTGATAAAATATCATAATAACTCTCCAATACATTATTTTCATATCTTTAACTTAACCCTTATTTTGATGTATGTCAAAGGAGGAGAGAAGATAGAAGAGACATAAAATTATAGATTTAAAATAAGATATAAATTTAAAAGGATGCAAAAAATTGATAAGGATGAATGCATTTCATACATGGTTAAATTTATGCATGACAAAAGGTATAAATTTATTTCTTACACATGTCAAAATATGAAGATTGGTATTTGATTCTCATAACTTTAACTGATGTATTGTCATACATCAAAAAAGGGGAGATTGTTGATGCAGTAAGCATCACTCCTTAGTTTTGATGTATGAACCACAGTTAAGAGTTAGGATTCACGTGTGATCTAATATAAGTGTTAAGTGTGCAGGGTTAACAGGATGTCCTAGTAGTTCGTGTTGACCGGACACTAGGCATGAATCTTGATAGATCAGGAGGACCGGACACCAGGCATGAAGTCCAGATGGGTCACGTGGACCGGACATTTGGCATGAAGACCGATTGGGTCAAAATATCAGACAATCTGTTGGACTATCTGAGCCGCAAAAACCGCTTTTTGCATTGTGGAAACCTCAAAAGTCGGCCACGAATCCGTGCGAAGATAAACAAAAATTACATGTATGTGTTTAGAAAACCTAGATCTACCTTAGATCTACATGAAAGGAGTGTTACCCTTGATGTGACGCCCTTCAATTATCCCGCTCATCCAAACGGCTTGCCGGAACTCGAGAGTGTCAAGTGTACACTCCTCTATCGGTATCCACACAAGCAATAGGTGGAGAAAAGCAACCTAGAGTGTGCTAGCACCCTTAGAAGCTCACGGCAAGGATGAGGGGGAGAGATCTTGAGAGGAGAGGAGGAAGAAGATGAAGTTACTACTCTTAACTTCACACTAATGCACCAACATTATGGTGGTCAGCCACTTCAAAGAGGGTTATATACATGCATGTAATACCAAGAGTCATAGCTCTTGGTCTCCCTCATGAGGTGGCACCCCATTATGTGTCCATGATGATGTGGAACATCATCATTAGCCGGCCCATGCCAAGTCATCATGACATGACAATTGGTCAAGTCAAAATTGACCATTCATCTTCCCTCTCAAGTCAAGTCAAACTTGACCTCTTATCTCCAATGGTTGATCAAATCCAACCATTTGATTTAAGTCAATTTAATTTAATGAATCTCTATTCATTAGTTTAAATTGACTCAATGAATCAAATCTAAATTAGACTCATTCAACACTTGAATCAAATTGAGTCCAACTCAATTAGTCTAATTTGGATTACTCTTAATCCAATTTAGATCATCACATGAACCTAATCCTCATGGTCCATCATATGAACCTAATCTCTATCTAATTGCCCTTTATGTGTGACCCTATAGGTTCTTGTAATGTTGATAATGCTCCTAAACTGATTTAGAAACATAAGCAATGAACGGTATCTAGCAACACATCATTGCTACCCAAGTTACAAGAATGTTGAGATCCAACATCACCTTTGTGACTACTAATTGTGACTCTCACAATATGTGACAATGTCCCTCTATCCTTGACATCTAAATTGACCAATTGAGGCATAGACCGTGTCATCCTCGGTACAATCTATATCTTGAACTCCAAGTAGACTCAATCTAATCAAATGAGCTCAATATCTCATATTGACTCATTTGGGCATGACCATGCACTTAGTGGTCTCACTCTAACAAGAATAACGATGTCACTCCCGTCATATAGGAGGGATAGATCTCATCTACATCACTCACATCCCTCCACATAATTTGTTACTGTAGGGATCGTTGGAACGCTAGAGGGGGGTGAATAGCATCGTGTTATACGTCGATGGAAATCATTCGCGTTCTTGTCTACAATTTTCGTTAGTGGAGCGGGAACAAAGATAATAAAGCAATAACGAAAACACAAACACACAAACACAAGGATATAACGTGGTTCGGAACCGAATGGTTCCTACTCCACGGATCGAGCTCTAAAGAGCTCTAGTGATGCACACGCACTCACTAATCACAAATAACTCCTTCTCGACACAAGTCGGTGGTGGAGAAACCCCTTACAATTGATTACAACAATAATCAAAATGCTACAAGCAAATACAACATGAATACAACAAAAGAAATGCAAAGGAAACTTTACAATCAATCTTTTGAAAGCTTGCTTGTTTGGTTGGTTGAGTGGCACTTGGAGACCCTGATTTGCAGCAACAAATTGCCCCAAAACCTCCTCAAAAAACCATGGATTTTTCCTCCTTCATGAGCTCCATTTAAAGCTTCAACCTGTGCTGGAAAAAGTCGATCAATTGACTGATCGGGACCATCAGTCGACTGATGCCACTGTTGTCGTGAGACAATGGCTAGATCCAAGCTGGAAAAATCCAACGGATTCATCATCAGTCAACTGATCATGACCATCAGTCGACTGATCAAGCCATCACTCGACTGCTGACCGCAGCGGTCGAGTGAGACTCCATTCTTTGCTCGATTTCTCAAGCACCAGTCGACTGATCACAAGATCAATCGACTGCTCGACCAATCAGTCGACTATCCACCTATGGCAGTCGACTGCTAGGGTAATTCCCGCAGTCAAACCCTAGTTGACTCTTACCAGTCGACTTCCATATGGCACCAGTCGACTGGCACACCTCAAACATGAGGTTTTAGCCCAAGTATGGTTCCCCCATACTTGCTAGACCACCCTTAGCCTAGACCTAAGCCTTCTAGCCACCTCCATCAGCCTCATGCTTCTCGGATCCCTCCAAGTCATCCATGACTTGTTCATCCATCGCGCTAGCCTTCAGATGCTTTCATCGGCTATGTCATGCTAACGGTGTCTACACCGCCAAGGCACATTAGACTTACGCCGCCAAGACTCCGCTTGGACTTTATGCCGCCAACCATTGGACTTATGCTGCCAAGACTTCACCCTTGGACTTTACGCCGCCAATATCAAACCCCTTGGACTTTCCAAATGCCAAGACTCAAGCTTGGACTTTCCCTTGCCAACCCATGTTGGACTTTCCATGCCAAGTACTCAAGACTTGGACTTTACCTTGCCAAGACCCATGCTTGGACTTTTACATTGCCAAGACCCATGCTTGGACCTTCCCAAATGCCAAGTGTCCCACTTGGACTTTCCATGACAATTACATTGTCATATGTTTTTGTCGAACATCAAAACATCTCTCGAGCCAAGCTCGAGTCCTGGTCAATCGTGACCTGGGCCAATTGCACCAACAATCTCCCCCTTTTTGATGTTTGACAAAAACCAAACAAACCATTTGAGTTAGGCAGACTAACTCAAATCCCTTACCAATTATCCCAAATTGGTAATCTTATCTTTCTCCCCCTTTTTGACATACATCAAAAAGGTTATCTCTCCAAGGAGGTCAATGTCTCATGTCCCAATGAGATCTTACAATCTCCCCCTTGGTCCAAAAATACCTAGGATGTCTACCATCTTCCTAGTGATAAGTCTCATATCACTCAAGAGGGGCAATCCTATTCACTCTCCCAATTTCCAAATTGGGTCTCTCAAAATCCCATCAATTTTTCCAATTGATGACATTCTCCCCATAACTTCTCTCCTTCAAGAAGAAACACACATCCATCATCCCAAGATGGATACCTCCCCCTAAAGGCTTGCTCCCCCTTGACCATTGCACCAACAATGTCCTTGAGAAGTTCCTAAGCCAATAGAAACTCTAAACCATCAAAAATAAGGTATGAAGTTCAAACATGAACTCTACCCACCTTAAATTTGATACATTATCCTAACCTCTCCTAATCCATATCTAATGGATTTTCACCCTTTATAATGCTTCCCAAAGCATATCCTAGGGTTAGAAGTGGTTAGGGACCTTAACCGTAGCTGAATACGGGCTAAACAAACCTTGTTTCTCGAAATCAGCCTTGGTAGTCAACTCTGTCAGATAACAGTCGGATGCCACTCTCATCAGTTGACTGCCACCAAGGGAAGTCGACTGATAACTGAAATTTCTGAATTTCATTTATCAGAGTTGAATTTTAGAAATTCATAAATAATTATACGTATATCGAAAAATCATGAAAATTCATACGTATAATACTTATGACCAATACAATGGGTGAAAAATATTTGAAAATTATTTTACCCATAGAATGTCGAAATTGATACAAAATCCAAAAGTGAATAAAAACTTCTAAGTTTTGGCTCACTTTGTATCAATCTCATCAATGGTGATTGCTATCAAAAGATAGACTTCACCAAGGTTTTTCAAAAGGATTTTAAAATATTTTCAAAACCTTATTTTGGATCATATTCCTTGGGCTCAATGTACATGACTTGTACACAAGCTTTCCCAATGATCTGTTGGGAGATCGGGACGGTCGGCTAGAGGGGGATGAATAGCCCTCGTTCGTTGGATGTCGTATTTTGCTCGTCTACAAAATGTTAGCACAAGAGGAATATGCAAATATAAATAAAGACAAAGCAAAAGATAAACAAACAATACAAACACCGAGATGTAACGTGGTTCACGGCTACGCCGCTAATCCACAGTCCAATTCGTCCATGGTGAATCACTCCGCCAAAGCCAATCACTATTGGTATCCCCTTTGCACCAAGCTAGGTAGAGGTAACTTTTACAATCAAGATCACTCTTCTTACAATAAGAATGGAGTAAAAGCAAGTAAGAAGAGTTTAGAGCTTGTGGGGGACTTGGATGGTCGTTTGGAGTAAGAGCATTAACCCCCCAAAGCTCCACACCCTCTCTTTTTATAGAGAGGAGGCTTTTGACCTTGACAATGATCGCCACCACTACAACGGTCTCAACACGCCGGATCCCGACCGTTGTAGTCCATGGAACACTGGCGATCGATGGACCTCATCACGATCACGCCTCCGTAGTCGACGCCTCGCGAAGCGATTTGTGGCTAAACCCTTTTTCGACTCGGCCGACCGCCAGCCGAATGATCGATCTCTGCCGATCATGCCCACATATGGCATCACGCTGGCCTCAAAACACTTAGTCGAATACCAATCGAACCATGTTCGATTAGAAGCCGATCATCGCCATTCCATGGCGCGACTGGTGTCGGGAAATCCCATCCGACACTTAGCTAAATGGCCAAGTTTCATCTAAGAGCTACCCCCTTCCCAGGTTACATTCACTCACTCTCATCTCTCGGAGTCCCTCGCCTTCAAAGTTCTCTTCGTTCGCCACGCCCCTCGCAAGATCAGCGCACGACTGCAATGCTCCTTCGCCTCCTCTTGCCTCGAAGTCTACTTCCTCCGGCTTCACTCCAAGCTTCTCGTCCGGCGGTCCCTCGGATGCTCCAAGCGCACGGCTTCCGCAAAGCTATCCTTCACCGACTCAAGGACCGAGTCATGAGATGTGAAACTCGCCACGGCTCCATGTGCGAATTACTAAGTCCTGCACGACTTCAACGCACATATCAAATCAACATAACAAACTAACTTAAACCCTTTGCCACACACATCAAAACCTAATCATGGCAAGAGATTGCCCTAACAATCTCCCCCTTTTTGATGTGTGGCAATCCGTTTAAGTTAGGTAAAAACATTTGATAAAAATTTCTAAGGTAAGAAAGCATGTAAACATAAACATGATATAGCAACATGCAACTCCCCCTTAATCCATGAAACTCCCCATACATATTTCTCCCCCTATCATAATTTACTTAAACACAATTATTTCTCCCCCTTTGACACCATCAAAAAGATTAATACTATGTTATAAACCAATGGCATCAAGTATAATAGAAGGAAAATACCAAAAACATGTTTAAAATCTGAAATCAGAAAATATTGGACTGTTAGTGAGCAATGATCGCTATCGTAAGATGGCAATGATCGTGGCACAATGGTTCCAAATTACGATTTTTCTGAATTTCGTAAAATGCATTAAAAATTCTAGAAATTTCTAAAAATCAAGAGATTTGGGGAACACATTTCTTGTAAGGTTCTTTATCAGAGAAAAATAATTTTTCATGAAAGATCATTATATTTTCACATATTTGCCAAATATCCAAAAGTTTTAAAAACCACTAGGTTTTTTACCATTCTAGTATCAAGTTTAACACCTAGTTTTGCATCCAATTGTTTCAAAACATGAATACATGTATTTTAAGGTAAGAAATTGTTTTGAAAACATATGAAATATCCAACCATGATCTTTGGGCAATATATGTCTATGAATTAAACATAAGCCTTCCCCATGATTGGTCTATTATTGCTATTTTGATACTTTAAATGACCATCTAAATGCCATAGGCATTAGTGGACATTTGTATCATCCTAACATCTCACTCATGCTAAGTTTTCAATCATGGTAGCCTATAGTGAGTGTGAGATGTATCCTAGAGGTATTTGTATATACTTAACCATTATATTTATGCAATTCTATCAAGGTTAAGTATCACCCTAACAATTCTCATGATCATAAAGACATGTATGTATTAATTTCACATTATGATCATAAAACTCATGTATTCATCAAATAATAATCATGCATTAGGTATTACATGATGATAATTAGCAAATATCACCTAAGACATGATTTAAATCCTATTTCTCATGATTATGTGTCAAATATCAAAATCATAAATCATGATTGCGCATATACATAGCAATTACATTTATTATCATGATTTAAATATTATTAACTATTTATAGGCACGTTATCATCACCTAACACTATTTCAAAATGTTGTCCCGCCATCCTAAGTCAACCAAAATATGATATAGGTCAATTGCATATGGTTGACTACCCTAGGGGTTTTCTAACTCTTAAGGATGGATTTTGGAACCCAAAATAAGTTCTTGCCTATGGGGTTCACTAGATACTCCTTAGGAATCCATTTCCTAGCTATTACTTTCTTCTTATCTTGTCCCCTAGCAATTAGGCATTTGTAGGCCTTTTCATTTTTCTTTTCTTTATAACCTAGGCCCTTTTTGTTGAAGCTAGCTCTTTGGCTTCCTATGATCATGTTCAAGGTGTTTGAGTCAATTGTAAACTTTTCTAGGGATTTGGTTAAATAATCTACTTTCTCTCTTAAAGCCCTATTTTCTTCTATACATGCATCACTAACATCCAAAGGCATATAGTTATCATGTGAGCATGCATCATTTAAGCTAGAAGAAATGCTATCATTTAAGCATGCTTTTTCTAGCTTATTTTCTAAATCCTTAATTTGATCTAACATGTTCTTATTTTTCTTCTTTGCTCTAAATAAATCCTTAGTTAAGCTAGAAATCATAGAAACTATTTTACTAGGTGAAAGATTGGTTACCATAGTTTCCATGTCCTCTTCTTCTTCGGATGAGGAGGTAGAGGAGGCTCCCCCTTCACTTGAGCTCTCTCCACTTGTGCTTGATTCTTCATTTTCGGTGGAGGAGCAATCCAAGTCGTCGAAAGCCATCAATGCAAGGTTGGAGTAGACATGCTCTTCTTCATCGGATGAGGAAGAGGAAGAAGGGTCATCCCATGTCTTGGCCTTGAATGCTTTGGCCTTCCCCTTTTCCTTTGCCTTCTTTTCTTCTTCCTTTTTCTTGTTCCCCTTTTTCTTCTTCTTTTCTTCCTTCTTTTTCTTTTCTTCCTTGCTCTTGTTTAGGAGGGGACAGTTGTCCCTTATGTGGCCCTCTCCTTGGCAATTGTAGCATATGATCTTTCCTCTTGGTCTCCTATTCCTATCATTTGATTTGTTAAATCTAAAACCTTTTAATGCACGTCTTACCCTCCTTACCATATACGCTTCTTCCGTGCTATCCATGGAGGAGGAGGAAGAGGCTTCATCATCGAAGGAGGAGGAGATCTCCATCTTCTTCTTCCCCTTATTTGCCATCAATGCTACTCCCCTTGAAGGTTGGATTCTTGGCTCTTCTTGTATTCCTTCAAGCCTCGTTTCGTGGAGTTCCATTGTTGAGAAGAACTCCTCCAAGGTGCTCACTTCTAAATTCTTCAAGATATAGAAGGAGTCCACCATGGAGCTCCACTTCGAGGCCCGGGAAAAGGCATCTATGACCTTCATTACCATATCCCGGTTGGAGAGCTTTTCACCTACACTTGTCAAACCGGTTAGAACTTCCTTAAATCTAGAGTGTAGAGATTTTACCTTCTCTCCCTTTTCGAGTTTGATATTGGACAATTGGGAGCGAAGGACATCTCTCCTTGCTAGCTTTGCCTCGGATGTGCCTTCATGGATCTCTATTAATTTCTCCCACATTTCCTTGGCGCTAGCACACTCTCCTATCCAGTTGACTTCTTGTTAGGGGAGGACATTGTATAGATGATGCTTGGCCTTTGAATTTGCCAAGTATTCTTCTCTTTGCCTCTTGCTCCACCTTGATTTTTTCAATGGCTCCCCATCTTCGTTCCTAGGCAACTCGAAACCATTTTCCATTATTAAAAGGATTTCAAAGTCAGTTTCGAAGAATACCTCCATTCGCTTCTTCCACCAAGAGAATTCGTCGTCGAACTTCGGTGGGTTGATGTTGGAGCCGGCCATTTTGAATGTTGCTTGTTGTGGCGGTTAGTCCTCGACAAGCTTTCCTTGGTTCTGATACCACTTGTTGGGAGATCGGGACGGCCGGCTAGAGGGGGGTGAATAGCCCTCGTTTGTTGGATGTCGTATTTTGCTCGTCTACAAAACGTTAACGCAAGCGGAATATGCAAATATAAATAAAGACAAAGCAAAAGATAAACAAACAATACAAACACCGAGATGTAACGTGGTTCATGGCTACGCCGCTAATCCACGGTCCGATTCGTCCACGGTGAATCACTCCGCCAAAGCCAATCACTATTGGTCTCTCCTTTGCACCAAGCTAGGTGGAGGTAACCTTTACAATCAAGATCACTCTTCTTACAATAAGAATGGAGTAAAAGCAAGTAAGAAGAGTTTAGAGCTTGTGGGGGACTTGGATGGTCGCTTGAGTAAGAGCATTAACCCCCAAAGCTCCACACCCTCTCTTTTCTAGAGGAGGATCGCCGACCTTGGCAATGATCGCCACCACTACAACGGTCCTCCGAACACGCCGATCCCACCGTTGCGGTCAATGGAACACTTGGCGGATCGATGGACCTCATCGATGCCGCTCCGTAGTCGACCGCCGATCCGACTACGGCGGTTCCCAGGCTAAACCCTTTCGACCCGATCGGTCACGCTTTCTTCAGCCGATCGATGGTCTGATCGATTGCCCACATATGGCCGATCGCTGGCGCCTCAGACACTGGGCGAATACGGTCGAACCACATTCGACTAAGAGTAGTCGACTGCCATTCCATGGCAGTCGACTGGTGTCGGGAAATCCCATCCGACACTTAGCCAAATAGCCAAGTTTAACCTAAGAGCTACCCCCTTCCCGGGTTACATTCGCTCACTCTCATCTCTTAAAGTCCCTCGCCTTCGAAGTTCTCTTCGTTCGCGGCCACGTCCCTCAGCAGCATTAGGCGCACGGCTCTGCAATGCTCCTTCGCATCTCTTGCCTCGAAGTCTACTTCCTCCGACTTCACTCCAAGCTTCTCGTCCGGCGGTCCCTCGGATGCTCCAAGTGCACGGCTTCCGCAAAGCTATCCTTCACCGACTCAAGGACCGAGTCATGAGATGTGAAACTAGCCATGGCTCCATGTGCGAATTACTAAGTCCTGTACGACTTCAACGCACATATCAAATCAACATAATAAACTAACTTAAACCCTTTTCCACACACATCAAAACCTAATCATGGCAAGAGATTGCCCTAACATGATCCACCTTTGAATTAAGATGAGTTTTGGTTCAACTAGATGCAAAAACTATGCACCATGAACTCAACTCATATCCTAGCATCTCACATGTATCTAGGGTGTATAAATACACATACATGTCAATTTAGATGTGAGATTTGGGTTTTGGTTACCTTAATCTAGGGTTTCATGCATTTTTCTAAGGCAACTCTACTTGATTCCCTTATAAATGGGACTTCAAGTCATGTCATTGTCCTTAATTCAATTTTAATCAAATGCATGAATGATTATGGCATTAAGGATGATATAAATAAGCATATGCTCATAATCATGATGTCATGCCATAAGATAAAATCTAAAAACACATGACATTTAATCCTTAATCCTAAACATGATCATGACATATAAATGATAAAAATAAAACATGATGTCATGGCATGTTATATGGCAAAACAATGCATGGCATATAAAAAGTATAGGTATAGTAATACCCAAATTTTAATATTAGTTGCCATTTGATATAATTAAGTATATTTTGTCATATTACTACTAACTTCCCAAGTGTGCCAAAAACCCAAAATGGAACACTAACCTCTAAACCTAAATTATGTCAATTTAATTGATTTTTCATAATTCCAAAAATGTATTGGCACATCCTAAAATCTTTTAGGATTAAAAATCAAACATATTTCCAAGGTACCCATAACCTTGAAAATTGCCTAAAGTGTCACCTTTACCATGGTTGAGTTAACTACCCATCCAATCAAGGTTGACACACCCTAAACCCATCTAGCGTGAATCAATCACGCTCTTAGGAACCCAAAACCTATTTGAGCTCCTAGGGTTAATTAGGTATTGCTTAGGGATAACCTCCCTAGATACCCTCCTAATGACCCTTATAGGCTTGGTAGTCATGGTCATTGTGGTCTTACCTAGGTTGACTCTAGGGGTAACTCCCCTTGCAACCTTCTTAGTGGTCACCCTAGGTTTCCTTGAAACCCTAGCCACTAGGCACACACCATGGTCAACTCTAGGGATGGCTTCCCTTGTGACCTTGGCTTTTCTAGACCTAACTTGTGTTCCATAATCAAATGGAACACTATGATAAGCCACCTTAGGTTTAGGTTTGTGACCCAAACCCGTCTTTCCTTTGGTTGACTTTTGTCTTTTAGGTCCTAGGTGTTGACTTTGAGACCTAGACCCTTGACTTTGACAATTAGACCCTTGAGATTGATTTTGCATCTTATTGAGGGTCTTTTCAAGTTTTTCAAGCCTTGACCTCAAGGCTTGGTTCTCTAATTCTAATTGCCCAATATTAGAATTTTTATTTAAACCTTGGGCATGGTTCTTTCTAGGAATATGCCTAGTCCATTTAGGGTTGAGACCTAGATGCTTTTGTACCTTTCTAATGGTTTCCCTAGGTAAGATTTGTCTAGAATTGTTTGACCTAGGGTTGTCCTTAGGTAAAATATTTCGAGGGACATTAGTCCCAAATTTCTCCTTCTTCCTACGGTTGACTTTCTTAGCTCCTAAGCAATATTCTTTATTTCCAGCATACTCTTTTTGATAAATAGCAAGATTGCTAAAATTATTTCTAGCATGCTTTTTGACATTATTTGAATAAGGAGCTTTATTTAAAAATACCTTAGGGTTAGCTTTGGAAGCTCCCCCTACTTGTGGTGCTCCTTTTTGCCCCTTCTTCTCTCCCATAGAGCATTGACTCCGGTAGTGTCTCGGTAGTCGACATTTGAAGCAAATAATGTGCTCCTTGCTTTTGATGGTTGTTGGGGGACCGGCATCCTTAACTTTTGGTGTCGTTTGAGCTTTTATTTCTCTCTTTAGGCATTTGCTCTTGTAATGCCCACTTTCCCTACACTCAAAGAAAATTATATGATTTTTATTTAAACCTAATTTGCTTGAGTTACCTAGGGTATTTGTGGTGGTAGGTGCCAGAGTTGGAGCTTCTTCATCCCTCCCGGAGGTTGAGGCTTCTCCTTGATCTTGCTCCGGTGTTGAGGATGGTCTCTCCTCCTCAATCCTAGAAGTGGATGCTTCTTCCACTTCTTCCATCGATCCGGAAATTGATTCCCTATCAACTTCCGAATCCTCAAGCTCTTTAGATGACGATGTACTTGCTTGAGCTTGAGAGGGTGAGTACTCCTCTTCTTCTTGAACCGACGATGAATTTTCATGGAGCTTTGCCACTTGGCTCCATAATTCCTTAGCATCCATATAATCCCCTAACATACACACAATATCGTTAAGGATCAAATCAAAAATAAACTTTACTACCTTCATGTTTTTCTCAAATGCTTGGATTTGATCTTCACTCCATTTCTTCTTCTTGAGGAAACCACCCTTTGGTCCTTTTGGATATTCGAATCCATCCATCAAAATAGATCATTCCTCAAAATCTCTCATCATAATAAAATCTTCAATTCTTCTCTTCCAAGAATTGAAGTCTTCTCGTCCGTATAGGGTGTAGGGCACCGGTGTGTTGATGTCACATCCTAGTTGTCATTGGACTTCCATCTTCACCCTCTAGCGTGCTCCCTTAGTTGTTAAACTTCAAGAGCGGCCTCGTTCTGATACCACTTGTAGGGATCGTTAGAACACTAGAGGGGGGTGAATAGTGTCGTGCTATACGTCGATGGAAATCGTTCACGTGCTTGTCTATAATTTTCGTTAGCGCAGCGGAAACAAAGATAATAAAGCAATAACGAAAACACAAACACACAAACACAAGGATATAACGTGGTTCAAAACCAAACGGTTCCTACTCCACGGATCGAGCTCTAAAGAGCTCTAGTGATGCACACGCACTCACTAATCACAAATAACTCCTTCTCGACACAAGTCGGAGGTGGAGAAACCCCTTACAATTGATTACAACAATAATCAAAATGCTACAAGCAAATACAACATGAATACAACAAAAGAAATGCAACGGAAACTTTACAATCGATCTTTTGAGAGCTTGCTTGTTTGGTTGGTTGAGTGGCACTTGGAGACCCTGATTTACAGCAACAAATCACCCCAAAAACTCCTTAAAGAACCATGGCTTTTTCCTCCTTCACGAGCTCCATTTAAAGCTTCAACCAGTGCTGGAAAAAGTCGATCATTCGACTGACCGGAACCATCAGTCGACTGATGCCACTGTTGTCGTGAGACAATGGCTAGATCCAAGCTGGAAAAATCCAACGGATTCATCATCAGTCAACTGATCATGACCATCAGTCGACTGATCAAGCTATCACTCGACTGTTGACCGCAGCGGTCAAGTGAGACTCCATTCTGTGCTCAATTTCTTGAGCACCAGTCGACTGATCACAAGATCAGTCGACTACTCGACCAATCAGTCGACTGTCCACCTATGGCAGTCGACTGCTAGGGCAGTCAACTACTAGGGAAATTCCCACAGTCAAACCCTAGTTGACTCTTACCAGTCGACTGCCACATGGCACCAGTCGACTGACACACCTCAAACATGAGGTTTTAGCCCAAGTATAGTTCCCCCATACTTTCTAGACCACCCTTAGCCTAGACCTAAGCCTTCTAGCCACCTCCATCATCCTCACGCCTCTCGGATCCCTCCGAGTAATCCATGACTTGTTCATCCATCGCGCTAGCCTTCAGGTGCTTCCATCGGCTATGTCATGCTAACGGTGTCTACACCACCAAGGCACATTGGACATATGCCGCCAAGACTCCGCTTGGACTTTACGCTGCCAACCATTAGACTTATGCTGCCAAGACTTCACCCTCGGACTTTACGCCGCCAATATCAAACCCCTTGGACTTTCCAAATGCCAAGACTCAAGATTGGACTTTCCCTTGCCAACCCATGTTGGACTTTCCATGCCAAGTACTCAAGACTTGGACTTTACCTTGCCAAGACCCATGCTTGGACTTTTACATTGCCAAGACCCATGCTTGGACCTTCCCAAATGCCAAGTGTCCCACTTGGACTTTCCATGACAATTACATTGTCATATGTTTTTGTCAAACATCAAAACATCTCTCGAGCCAAGCTCGAGTCCTGGTCAATCATGACCTAGGCCGATTGCACCAACAGTTACATACCCAGTAATCGCCTTTATAGTCCACTCATTTACGGGTGACGTTTGACGAAGCTAAAGTATGCAACTCCTTATGTAGGGAACCATGGTGACTTCAGGTCCAAGGACTAATAGTCATACTAATAGTCATATGAGAAAGTATATGACACTCATATAACAATTCATGATACTTTCTCATGGCGGGTCATTCAGTATACATTCTCTATTGCATACCCATGTGTCAACTTGATATCTCATGTCTATGACTTGTGAGATCAAGTCATCGAGTTGACCTACATGCTAGTCTCTTTGCATTAACATTGTCCCTGAATGTTAATACTTGACTAGGAATGATTAAGAGTAGTATTCTCTATATCATCTCATTATCGATTCAACCAATCGATTGATATAGATAAGAACCTTCTACTCAAGGATGCTATTATACTTAGTTATTTGGCACCAATACAAGTAAGTATAATAACCATAAAGAAATGCCTTTATATATATAGGAATATGATACATCAAGTCCATACAACAATCATCACATGATTGGCTCTAGGGCTTTCACTAACAATCTCCCACTAGCACTAGTGTCAATCACTGTAGTATCTAATACCCAATGACCTAGTGTGACCATCATGCTTTTTCTGTGCCAAAGCCTTGGTCAAGGGATCTGCGACGTAAGCCTCTGTGGGTACTCTGCAAATCTTCATATCTCCTCTATCGATAATCTCTCGAATGAGATGGAAGCGCCGTAGTATGTGTTTGGTCCACTGGTGTGAGCGAGGTTCCTTAGCTTGTGCAATCGCACCATTGTTGTCACAATAGACTCTATCGGATCTGCTATGCTAGGAATCACCCCAAGCTCAGTAATGAACTTGCGGATCCAAACTTCCTCCTCGCCTCTAATGCGAATATACTCACCTGTTGTAGAATCAAAGAATCGTGTCCTGCTTCAAACTCTTCCAGCTCACAGGGCCACCATTCAAGCAAAACACAAACCCTGACTGTGATCTATAATCATCCTGGTCAGTTTGGAAGCTGACATCATTGTAACCCTTTATAGCTAGCTCCTCATCGCCTCCAAATATCAAGAAATATTCTTTAGTCCTTCTCAAGTACTTAAGAATATTTTTGACTGCTATCCAGTGACTCTCACCTGGATCTGACTGGTATATACTTGTCATGCTCAAAGCATACGAGACATCAGGATGAGTACATAGCATGGCATACATGATAGATCCTATGGCCGATGCATTAGGGATCTTATCCATGCGGTCTCTCTCCTCTCTAGAAGAGGGACTTTAAGACTTCGAAAGACTCACACCATGTGACATCGACAGAAGTCCCTTCTTAGAATTCTGCATGGTAAACCGTAGTAATACCGTGTCAATATATGTACTCTAACTTAGGCTAAGCAATCTCTTAGATCTATCTCTATAGATCTTGATGCCTAGAATAAAGGCTGCTTCACCTAAGTCCTTCATTGAGAAGCACGTCCCCAGCCAAGTCTTCACATACTATAGCGAAGGGATGTCATTTCCAATGAGTAGTATGTCATCCACATACAATACTAGGAAGACAACTGTATTTCCATTAACCCTCTTGTAGACACAAGGTTCATCTTCATTCTTGATGAAACCAAACTATTTGATCGCATCATGGAATCGAAGATTCCAGCTCCGAGAAGCTTGCTTTAGCCCATAAATGGACCTTTGTAGCTTGCATACTTTGCCAATATGCTTTGGATCTACAAAACTCTCAGGTTGTGTCATGTACACATGCTTGAGCAAGTTTCCATTCAGAAATGCGGTTTTGACATTCATCTGTCATATCTCATGGCCTCTAGCCATTTCTCATAATCTGGGCTCATCACAGCTTCCTGATAGGAGGTAGGCTCATTCTCAATGAGCATAATGTCATCATGGTCAGACAAGAGAAATGAGTATCTCTCAGGCTGACGACGTACCCTATCAGACCTGCGAAGAGGTTGGTCTACCTGAACAGGTTGTTGTTCCATAACTCTTTGTGCAACAATCTCATCATCCACAACACTTTGTGGTTCCTATTCAACCTCCATCTCGGCCTCAGTGCTATGGTCCTTATCTTGAATTTCTTCAAGATCGAACGTACTCCCACTAGTTTTTCTAGAAACAAAATCCCTTTCTAGAATTACCCTAGTCTTTGCCACAAACACTTTGTGCTGACTGAAAATGTAGAAGTAATATCCCTTCGTTTCCTTGGGATATCCAACAAAATAGCACTTATCGGATTTAGGTCCCAGTTTGTCTGAGACTTGACGTCGAGCGTAAGCCTCACAACCCCAAATCCTCATGAAAGACATCTTAGGATTTTTCCCTTTCCATATCATATATGGTGTCTTTATCACAGCCTTGGATGGTACACAGTTAAGTGTGAAGGCTGCTGTGTCTAGAGCATATCCCCAAAAGAATATAGGAAGATCTGTGTGACTCATCATAGATCGTACCATATCTAATAGGGTACAATTCCTCCTTTTAGATGCACTATTCCACTGTGGTGTTCCAGGAGGAGTGAGTTGGGATAGAATCTCACACTCTGCTAGATAGTCACGAAACTCATGGATAAGGTATTCACAACCTCGATATGATCGAAGTATTTTAATACTCTTGTCAAGCTGGTTTTGTACTTCATTCTTGAATTCTTTGAACTTTTCAAAGGATTCCGACTTATGTGTCATCAGATACACATAACCATATCTACTGAAGTCATCAGTAAATGTAATGAAGTACTTGTAACCACCTTTAGCAGCAACATTGAAAGTGTCACATACATCACTATGTATAAATCCTAACAAGTCTGTTGCTCTCTCGCTGTGTCCACTAAAGGGAGTCTTGATCATCTTGCCTAGAAGGCAAGATTCACATGTCTCATATGATTCAAAATCAAATAAGTCTAGCAGCCCATCCTTATGGAGCTTGGATAAGCAACTCTCATTTATGTGACCTAAGCGACAATGCCAGAGATAGGTTTGGTTCAACTCATTTGACTTGAACCTTTTGGTACTTATGTTATAGATGGGGCTATCTAAGTCTAGAATGTAGAGTCCGTTCATCAGAGGTGCACTACAATAGAACATATCATTTAAATAAACTGAACAACATTTGTTCTTTATTATAAATGAAAAGCCTTTCTTGTCCAAACAAGAAACTGAAATTATGTTCTTAGTCAAAGCAGGCACATAACAATATTCATCTAGTTCTAGTACAAGCCCAGAGGGCAGAGATAGAAAATAAGTTCCTACAGCAACAGCAGCAACCCTTGCTCCATTGCCTACTCGTAGGTCTACCTCGCCCTGCGTTAATGCCCTACTATTTCTCAGCGCTTGCACATTGGTACAAATGTGAGATGCACATCCGGTATCCAATACCCATGATGAAGAAATAGATAGATTGACTTCTATGACATATATACCTGAAGTAGAAGTCTCACTTCTCTTCTTCTTAAGATCTTCCAGGTATGCTTTGCAGTTATGCTTCCAGTGTCCAGCTTCCTTACAGTGGAAGCAAGTCCCTTCCTTGGCCACCCTTCCTTTTGGTTTCAATGCCTTGCCTTTGCCCTTGGCTTGGGACTTTCCCTTACCTTTAGGCTTGCCCTTGACTTTCTTCTTTTGCACTGTCAAAATGGAGTCAAGTTTTCCCTTCTTAAGGTTGAGCTCAGCAGTTCTCAACATGCTAAGCATCTCAGGCAGTGGCTTATCAATTTCATTCATGTTGTAATTCATGACAAATTGATTGTTGCTTTGTGGCAAAGATTGCAAGATCAAGTCAATGGTCAACTCTTGGCCAAGTGGAAATCCCAACCTCTGTAGGTTCCTTATGTACCCAATCATCTTGAGTACATATGGACCTACGGGAGTCCCATCTTGCATCTTGGACTGAGACAGTGCCTTAAAGATCTCATATCTCTCGTGTCTTGCTTGTCCTTGATACAAATGACGAAGATGTTCAACCATATCAAAAGCATTCATGAACTCGTGTTGCTTCTGAAGCTCAAAGTTCATGGTCACGAGCATGAGGCATGACACATCTAATTCATCATCTTGATGCTTCTTGTAAGCATCTCGGTCAACTCGCGAGGTAGTGGCAGGAGGTGCCTCCGGAATGGGCTGCTCCAGGACATACAGTTTTCTTTCTTGGGTGAGAATGATTCTCAGATTTCTGTACCAGTCTAGGAAATTAGCTCTATTGAGCTTGTCCTGTAACATCCCACATTTTAGTTACTATATTTTTATTTAAAGGAAATATATATATATATATATAGAAATAAGAATAAAAAAATGAATAAATACTTCGTAGTCGAGGCTCGAACCATGAACAATTGATTTGGGGGAATAGGCTTCCCACCACTAAGTCATAAGATTACCAATGAGTAGAATATAACAGAATATATCTATTGGTAGAAAAAAAGAAAGAAGTTGATTAATTTGACTAAGCATTTAAAGGGGTAATTAAATTAGAAAAACCCTAATTTATATATAGATTTCTTTTATTTTTTTTCTCTCTCTCCCTCTTCTCTCTCAACACCGCCAACGCCCCCCTCTCTCTCCCTCCTCTCTCCAACGCCCCTCCGCTCTCCAACGCCCACGTCCACCCTGACCTCACCCCTCTCTCTCTCTCTCTCTCTCTCTCTCTCATATTTCCTTCGGCTACCGAATCGAAGAAAAATAGGAGGCTTTCTTCATCGAAGAAAACAATAGAAGAAAAAAAAAAGAACCTCTATAATTTTTCCATCGTGGGATAATTTAAGAGGGAATTTTCAAGAGGGACTTGGTAGAGGATCACGCTAAACCAAGGAAACACGTAGGAGGTCTTCTCTTTGTGAAGTCTAATGGTATAAATTGGTGAAAAAGCGTAGGATATAAGTATCCCCTCACCTGCAGTATAAGTGCTTACGATGTAATGTTGTATGCTTGATTTTGAATGAAAGAATCTAGAACTATGTGTAGAAGGTTCGACTAATAGGATTAGAGAAAGTTGAAATTCTTCCACGTTATGCATGTTAGATGATGATTTCTATTTATGTTAGCTTAATTTTCCTTATGTAACTACCTTATGCCATGTTAAATTGTACTCATGCCGATTTATGCTATGCTACATGCTTATGTTTTCACCCATGTTAGGCATGACTCACGTATATGAAATGTCTAAGAAATGTTTCCCTAAGAGTGGGGACAAGAACACTCTTTAAGACAAAGAACATGTATGTTATTTTACTTTATGCATGGCTTGTATCGAACCCTAACAAGGTCCACGGGATGGGCTCCAAGGTTGCCCCTAGGTCGACGGACATAGTACGGACCTAGTAACCTAGTAGGTTCGGGATTAGCTACCTCGGATCTATTTAGGATGCGCACGAATGATGTATGTGGTACAATGTCGAGCCCAATATGTTGAGATTATGTTAAGTATATAAACTATACGTTTTCAAAGAGCATCCTGCATATACCATTTTATGTTCATCGAATTATCATGTTTAGAGACAATGTACTGTTGCGATGAAAATGCTAAGTTTATGTTCTTTTCCTAAATTGATCATGTCTCTACTTTAAATAAATGTTGTGCTCATATGTTGTTTAAACGAACATGTCATTACTTTACGTTTAATTCATGATGTATGTTTTTGTGAGTAGGAAAGGACCTTACTAAGCCTATGTGCTTCGATTTACTTTCCTTGTCTTATAAAAACGGCAAGGAATGGATAAATTAAAGGGAGCAGCAGGAGGGGCAAAGATGTGTGTCACAGTGGCATGGTGGATGAGATCATTTTTCATATACGGACTTATGCATGATTTTCAGTTTATGTGTAAACTGTTAGGAGACGTTAATGCTTTCTATGGTGGTTACTCATGTTTATTTTTATGAACCTTGAAATGGTTAATACATGTTTAGTTAAATAAATTGCTAAGACCTCTTGCCATGATTAAATTGTTAGGTTGATTGGGTTAATGTAATTAGAGTTAAAAGTTGTAAAGTTTTTAAATGCTTTCACTGTTATATGCATGAATATATGATCGCGTAGCGCCGCCGCCCATCTATAGGATGTGTGTTAGGAGGATGGGAAGGGCGGGCGTTACAGGTGGTATCAGAGCCCAGTTCTGCCTTTCCACTACACACACATCAAGCTTCCATCCTGCCGCTCCAAGTAAGACATTCTATGCCTACTCTATTTATTTCATGTATGATATATATATGCTAAGAAATGCTTTTAGTTGGGTATGCATGAATATAAGTAAGGATGATAAACTTATGTTGGCATTTTTTTATCATTTATGAAGATAAGCATGGCCAGAAGACGCGGTAATAGAGTCAGTGAGACAGAATCTCCACCGGATCTTATGCTGGTGGTTACTGAACTCCACCATTAAGTCGCTGAACAACAGAAAGTGATAAATGCCTTAATGACTCGGCGAAAAAACCTAGTGGACCACCAGGGGACCAGCAGGCGCATCCAGATAGGCATGCAGCTACACCAGTACCACCAGGAGGCTCTAGCCCGTTAGTTCGACCAGAAGCTTACCTGATCCAGTGGCAAAGGTTGAAACTGTTGGGTTTCCGGCACCGCGGCGTGTGTGTGTTCGATCATGTTTCGTAAACATGAGCACAGCGGAAGCAATTAAAAATAATAAATCTATATTTATTACAACACACACAACACACGCATGCTATTACAACAAGTGTAGACATAACCGTAAATTAAAATTTGCAATAAAAGAAAATTATCTACGTTATACCTTCCGTATGACGTGTAGCGGGAACGGCATCAACCGGAACGATCCTCGTAAGAATCGTCTCTATCCGTATCCATGCCGAGCTCCTCGGGATGACTTCGCTAAGTCACGAGCTTCGTCTTCGTACGGGTTACTAGCCTCGTGTTGAAGACGACGTGATCGAGAGATGATCACGATCCGAATCCAAATTCGGATCCTAAAACGAGTTCTCAAAACTCGCTTCTCCGGAGAGGTATTCGTCAACCAATTGACGAATCCTTCGTCCTCCACCTCAGAGGATTACCGGAGATCAAATCCCGATAAGTTAGCGCCGGAGCACTAACCGTCCGCCCAAACGACGCTCCGACAACAAAGAAACAAGCTGTCCAGAAAAACTGGACAGCTTTTGGTGGAGGAATAGAGGCCGGCCAAAGGAGATGTGGAGCTCACCTTATCACCGAACCCACAAGAGATCACCGGAGGGTCGCCGGAGCATCGCCGGCTGAAGCTTGGATGCCGGCGGCAAGGAGGTGGCAGCAGCTCCATGAAGTTGGCGGCAACACCATGTTGGGCGGCAACAACTTGTTGGGCGGCAACAACTTCATTAGGGTTTAGGGTTAGGGTTTAAGCCCTATTTTATAGAGAACTAATTCTCTTAATGGTTAATGGATCATATTCATAAAGCCCGTTAACCCGCTCCATTAAGATAAGTTAAAATAAACCAAACCATGATGGTTTATTTTAAGTTAAAACGAACCGAACCAACCTTTGGTTCATTCGTTTAATATAAACCAAACCCTTTGGTTTATTCTCATCCATAGGATTAGAACCAAACCATTTTGGTCCATCCATTATGTCTTCATAAGACACGGCCCATCCACGCTTCCATTGCGACTGAAACAATTTCATGCTCGCTTTATGTTTGGTCCAACCAAACATAGTTTCTCTCGGTCTGAGAATCCCATTCTCAAGCTCGTTTTAAATCCTTTGGATTACACTCGTTATGCGTGTGACCAAATAGGTTCTCGGTTTATGTTGGCCGTCTATAATTAACCATTAATTATAGAACGATCATGAGTGGCACCTAGTAGTACATCATGATCCCCAATTAACCGAAAAGATCAACGGTTGATCGAACTATTTACGAAAACCCTTGATGAGCTCGAATGAATTGCCCCATTCCCTTCACTCATCTTATACCCACTTGGTTGAGGACATGATCTATTGTGTCAGTCCCCACTAGGCTGACTACGTCACACCTAGCCCAAGTATCATTTCCTCGTCCTACGGATTCTAGTTACTCCACATGTATCGAAGAGTACCTTACTCTAAACATGTAATGCTTTGACCAAAGACTTTAGTAACAATCCGACGAGAGGCCATGGGTATACATCTCCTCGCAAGGAGTGGTGAATCCTTTATAGGCTATTCAAACACCTTCGATCACTTCGACTTATACCCAATCATCCCGGGTCCACATCTCCTTAGAGATGTTTGCTTAAGATGTCAAAGCATAAGTCTCCATGATCAAGATGACTTGAATACCGCAAGTCAAAGGAACATCGTACTTAAGCCACAGTAAGAACTTCATTGACATATCTATATATGCAGAGAACCATATGAAGTCTTACGGCTGGTCACTCCAATGAACTAGTTACCATAACTAGCATCCACGATTAACTCCGGACATCACTATGTCTCGGCCGGTGAGAATCACCGGCTTGGATACACCAAGGAGTATACCTCGTGCTAGTCTCGGCGAAATTGATGGTGTCCAAATCCATCAATTCATCGACTAGGATAATTCCGATACATCACAATTACACATGTAGAGATACTCACTAGTTGTGATCCAATCACAAATTCTCTCATCTTTGTGAATCGTATCGTGGCATTCAGTAAATGAGTTTAAGATCCAATCAAATACATAAAACATGTATACTCAAATAGTGAATCTTCATTTATCATATAAATGGTTCATACATAAGGCGATTGCCTTAGGACATCTCTCATATATTACTAACAGAAACTGGAGAATTTCTCGAGTAATTGTGAACCATGGGATGCCTAGTCCTGGTTCAAAACAGTGGAAAGCATAGTAGAGCTGCTGGATTAGCCTGAACATGAAAAGATTAAGTGCGCATCCTTTTGCCTTTCTGGAGATGCTCGAATGTGGTGGGAAAGAACTAAAGAAAAGAGGCAAGTAAACCAAATGAGATGGACGGACTTCGAAGCTGAATTTTTTGAAGAATTCTTCCATATGCGAGTGACCAACAAGCACTACGATGATTTCACCGGGTTCAGGCAAGGTGACCTATCAGTTAATGAAGCGGTGAAAAGATTCAACCAACTCGCACGCCTATGCCCAGAGTTGGTCAGCACAGAAAAAGAAAGGGTCAGACTTATGCTGAAGATGCTTCGACCTGAGATAGCTCTGAATATGGCCGGCAGAGTGAATAGACCGCAGACCACAGAGGAGCTGTTCAATAGTGCCCTAATCACCGAGCACTATTTGAACAATATTAACCAGGAAAAGAAGGCGCTGAGTGAAGGCAAGAGTCAAGGCTAGCCAGGAGGTCATAAAGCTCAGGGTAACTGGAAAGGAAACCACAGTGGCAAGAGGAAACAATGGAACGACTCTAAAAGTGGTCCAGCGAACAAACAAGCCAAGATTCCCCAATGTACTACATGTGGGAAACCACATACCGGGGTGTGCTACAAGAGCACGAATAGATGCTTGTGTGGTGGAAGGACAGAGTCAAGGATCGCCTACCCAAGTTCGGGCACCTCCTCGGTATGCCCGAGATAGGTACTCCTTCACAGCTACACCAGATGCAAGCTGCAATAGAAGGTACCCGGATAAGCCAAGGGAGATTGGAAGCCCTGCCAGTTGCGACGAATGCCAGGGTTTTCTCTCTCACTAAGGAAGACGTGGAGAATGATTCTACTATTGTCACGGGTCAGATAATTATTTTCTGTCAGCATGCTACTGTATTATTTGATACTGGTGCAACACACTCGTTTGTCTCTACGCCTTTCACAAAGAAGATTGACATACCCCCGCAAGTTTTGGATTGCGAGTTCTTAACGACCCTGCCCTCAGGAGAAGTGATGCCTTCTACTCATATATTGCGAGAGCCGCACTGAGTGCGAGGCAGAGAACTCTCTGTGTGATCTGATAGTGCTCGGCATGTAGGATTATGATGTCATATTGGGCATGGATTTCTTAAGCAAGTACGGTGCTTCGATCGAGTGTCATAAGAGAAAAGTGGTCTTTCAGCCTAAGGCAGAACCTATGTTTGAATTCATTGGAGAGCCAAGGAACAGAACCTATAAATTCTTATCAGCTCTAAAGGCATGCAAGATGTTAGACAGGGGATGCACTGGGTTTCTAGCACATGTTGTTGATACAAGTCAAGCCGAGGACCAGAAGCTAGAAGATGTCAGAGTGGTAACCCAGAGGTATTTCCTGATGAACTACCAGGGTTAGCCCCTGATAGGGAAATTGAATTGGAGATCAAATTAATTCCTGGTACTCACCCGATCTCTAAAGCACCTTACCGAATGGTGCCGACTGAATTGAAGGAACTTCAGGGACAGCTACAGGAGTTACTCGACAAGGGTTTTATTCGCCCTAGTCACTCTCCATGGGGAGCTCCGGTACTGTTGGTAAAGAATAAGGATGGGACTATGCGCCTGTGCATAGACTACCGAGCGCTAAATAATGTGACGATCAAGAATAGGTACCCTTTACCATGGATTGACGATCTGTTCGACCAGTTAAAAGGTGCCACCGTCTTTTCAAAGATTGACCTCAGATCTGGCTATCATCAAGTGAAAGTGAAACCAGATGATATACCGAAGACAGCTTTCCGAACAAGATACGGACATTATGAGTTCATAGTCATGCCTTTCGGAGTGACGAATGCTCCTGCTATGTTCATGGACCTAATGAATCGGGTATTCTCGATGTTTCTTGACAAGTTCATGATCGTCTTCATTGACGATATCCTCGTCTGTTCGAGAAATCAAGAAGAGCATGCCGAACACCTGAAGATGGTATTACAGATTCTTCGAGAAAAGCAACTATATGCCAAGTTCTCCAAATGTGAATTCTGGCTCGATCAAGTACCTTTTCTGGGTCATATTATATCCAAAGATGGAGTTATGGTAGACCCAAGAAAGATTGAAGTTGTGAGTAACTGGAGCAGGCCAAAGAATGCTAGTGAAGTGAGGAGTTTTCTTGGATTAGCGGGCAATTACCGGAAATTCGTAGAAGACTTCGCCAGAATAGCAGCACCTATGATAGTTCTCACCCGGAAGAACAAAAAGTATGTATGGACGGAGGAATGTGAGAAGAGTTTCTTGGAGCTGAAAAGGAGACTTACAAGTGCTCCAATCCTTACTCTCCCAGAGAACGACAAGAGCTTCGACATGTACAGCGATGCCTCCGGATTGGGACTTGGAGTTGTACTTATGCAGAGGGGTAAAGTTATTGCCTATTGTTAGTAATATATGAGAGATGTCCTAAGGCAATCGCCTTATGTATGAACCATTTATATGATAAATGAAGATTCACTATTTGAGTATACATGTTTCATGTATTTGATTGGATCTTAAACTCATTTACTGAATGTCCACGATACGATTCACAGCATGAGAGAATTTGTGATTGGATCACAACTAGTTAGTATCTCTACATGTGTAATTGTGATGTATCGGAATTATCCCTAGTCGATGAATTTATGGATTTGGACACCATCAATTCTGTCGAGACTAGCACGAGGTATACTCCTTGGTGTATCAAGCGGTGATTCTCCTTTGGAGACATAGTGATGTCGAGTTGATCGTGGATGCTAGTTATGGTAACTAGTTCATTGGAGTGACCAGCCGTAAGACTTCATATGGTTCTCTGCATATATAGATATGTCAATGAAGTTCTTACTGTAGCTTAAGTGCGATGTTCCATTGACTTGCGGTATTCAAGTCATCTTGATCATGGAGACTTATGCTTTGACATCTTAAGCAAACATCTCTAAGGAGATGTGGACCCGGGATGATTGGGTATAAGTCGTAGTGATCGAAGGTGTTTGAATAGCCTATAAAGGATTCACCACTCCTTGCGAGGAGATGTATACCCATGGCCTCTCGTCGGATTGTTACTAAAGTCTTTGGCCAAAGCATTACATGTTTAGAGTAAAGGTACTCTTGATACATGTGAGTAATTCAGAACTGTAGGACGAGGAAATGATACTGGGCTAGGTGTGACGAGTCACTTAGTGGGGATCGGCACAATAGACCATGTCCTCAACCAAGTGGGTATAAGATGAGTGAAGGGAATGGGGCACGATTCATTCGAGCATCAAGGGTTTCGTAAATAGTTCGATCAACCGCTGATCTTTTCGGTTAATTGGGGATCATGATGTACTACTAGGTGCCACTCATGATCGCTCTATAATTAATGGTTAATTATAGACGGCCAACATAAACCGAGAACCTATTTGGTCACACGCACAACGAGTGTAATCCAAAGGATTTAAAACGAGCTTGAGAATGGGATTCTCGCATCGAGAGAAACTATGTTTGGTTGACCAAACATAAAGCGAGCATGAAATTGTTTCACTGCAATGGAAGCGTGGATGGGCCGTGGTCTTATGAAGACATAATGGATGGACCAAAATGGTTTGGTTCTAATCCAATGGATGAGAATAAACCAAAGGGTTTGGTTTATATTAAACGAATGAACCAAAGGTTGGTTCGTTCGCTTTAACTTAAAATAAACCATCATGGTTTGGTTTATTTTAACTTATCTTAATGGAGCGGGTTAACGGGCTTTATGGATATGATCCATTAACCATTAAGAGAATTAGTTCTCTATAAAATAGGGCTTAAACCCTAACCCTAACACCTCCAACCGCGCCCGTAAGGCGGCTTCCTTCCTCCTGCCGCCGGCGTCGAGCTGCTGCCGGAAGAGTTCCGCGATCCTCCTTAGGTTTGGCATCAAGGTGAGCACTTGGCTTCCTTTGTTGGCCGGCGCCTATCTCTCCACCAAGCTGTCCAGTTTTCTGACAGCTTCTCTCCTCGCCGGAGCGCCGCTTGACGACGGTTAGTGCCCGACAGCCGCTAACATACCGGGGATTTGATCTCCGTAATCCTCTGAGGTGGAGGAGGCGATCTGGCCAAACGGTTGACGAATACCTCTCCGAGAAGCGAGTTTTGAGAACTCGCTTTGGATCCGAATTTGGATTCGGATCGTGATCATCTCTCGATCACGCCGCCTTCAACACGAGGCTAGTAACCCGCACGAAGACGGCTCGTGACTTAGCGGTCATCCCGAGGAGCTCGGCGTGGATACGGATAGAGACGATTCTTACGAGGATCGCTCGCTGATGCCGTTTCCCGCTACACGCCATACGAAAGGTATAACGAGTTTAATTTCCTTTATTGCAATTTTAATTTACGGTTATGTCTACACTTGTGGTACTATGCATGCGTGTGTTGTGTGTGTTGTAATAAATAGGAGTATTTATTATTTTTAATTGCTTCCGCTGTGTTCATGTTTACGAAACATGATCGAACACACACACGCCGCGGTGCCGGAAACCCAACACCTATGCCTCTAGGCAACTCAAGGAACATGAAAAGAACTATCCCACTCACGATTTAGAGCTAGCAACTGTGGTCTTCACTTTCAAGGTATGGAGGCACTATGCAAGATTTATACGGATCACCGAGTGTATTTCTTCACTCAGAAGGACCTCAATATAAGACAATGCAGATGGCTGGAGCTCGTGAAGGACTATGACTGCGAGATCTTTTACCATCCTGACAAGGCAAACAAAGTGGCCGATGCACTCAGCAGGAAGTCCAGTGCCACCCTGATGTCCTTATCGGTATTGTCTCGACCGTTGGAGAAGGAAATTATGCGCTATGGAATCGAGGTTATTTCCGGGTAGCTTTTGACCATGGCAATAATACCAGCACTATTCGATGACATATTAGCAAAACAAAGTGATGATCCAAGTATCCAGAGGATCAAGCAAAAGATCCTAGAAGGAAAAGGCGAGGGTTTCCATATCGTCAATAGCGGAGTATTATACATTAGGGATCGGTTATGTATCCCTAACGATCCAAAATTACGCAAAAAGATATTACAGGAGGCTCATGGCACCCCCTATTCTATGCATCCGGGATCCACCAAAATGTATCAAGACCTGAAAGAGAAGTTCTGGTGGTTCGGTATGAAGAGGGACATAGCTCAACACGTCAGTACCTGCCTGACCTGCCAGCAAGTTAAAGCAGAACACCAGAGGCCTGGAGGAGTTCTACAACCGATCCAAATTCCAGAGTGGAAATGGGAAGACATCTCTATGGATTCCATTTCAGGTCTTCCCAGGACTATGAACGGATATGACGCTATAAGGGTTATCGTTGACAGATTGACAAAGTCAGCTCATTTCCTAGCGATCAAGATGACATATTCGATTGAGAAACTAGCTCAATTATATGCTAAGGAAATCATCAGACTGCATGGTATTCCCAAGACCATCATTTCAGATAGGGATGGTCGCTTCACTTCACAGTTTTGGGGATGCGTTCATAAGGCACTTGGCACGAAGCTGCGTTTCAGTACCGCCTTTCATCCTCAGACAGATGGGCAAACAGAAAGGGTGAACCAAGTATTGGAAGACATGTTACAAGCTTGTGCCTTGGATTTCAAAGGGAGTTGGTGCTGCTACTTATGTTTAGCAGAATTTGCTTACAATAATAGCTACCAAGCTACCATCGGAATGGCACCTTATGAAGCATTATATGGGAGGAGATGTAGGTCTCCGATCTGTTGGTATGAAGGTGGTGAGAAGAAAGAGATGGGACTTCAGACGGATTTCATCGACGACACCACCCGAGCGTTACAGAATATCCGCCAAAGAATAGAGACTGCTCAGAGCCGACAGAAGAACTATGTGGATCAGCGACGTAGACCTTTGGAATTCAATGTCGGAGATTTGGTATTTCTCCGGGTAGCTCCTATGAAAGAAATAATGAGATTCGGGAAGAAAGGAAAGCTAAGTCCGCGATACGTAGAACCGTACAAGATCCTGAAAAGAGTTGGCAAGGTAGCTTACGAGCTAGGACTACCTCAGGAGATGTCTTCTATTCACAGCGTGTTCCATGTCTCAATTCTTAAGAAGTGCATTTCCAGTACCGACCAAGTGGTCGAGCCACAGACAGTGCAAATTCAAGAGGACCTGAGCTATGAAAGTCGACCTATCCGGATACTAGACCGAGAAGTCAAAAGACTAAGGAATAAAAAAGTACCCTTAGTGAAGGTCCTATGGCAAAGTCAACGATACGAAGAAGCCACGTGGGAACGTGAGGATGACATAAAGCAAAAGTACCCTGAGTTGTTCTGAGTTCCGAGGACGAAACTTTTATAAGGTATAAGGGATTGTAACATCCCAAATTTTAGTTACTATATTTTAATTTAAAGGATATATATATATATATATATATATATATATAAATAAGAATAAAAAATGAATAAATAGTTCGTAGTCGAGGCTTGAACCATGAACCATTGATTTAGGGGAATAGGCTTCCCCCCACTAAGTCATAAGATTACCAATGAGTAGGATATAACAGAATATATCTATTGGTAGAAAAAAAGAAAGAAGTTGATTAATTTGACTAAGCATTTAAAGGGGTAATTAAATTAGAAAAATACTAATTTATATATAGATTTCTTTTATTTTTTTTCTCTCTCCCTCTTCTCTCTCAGCGCTGAACGCCCCCTCTCTTTCCCTCCTCTCCAATCCACGCCCACCTCACTCACCTCACCCCTCTCTCTCTCTCTCTCTCTCTCTCTCATATTTCCTTCGGTTGCCGAATCGAAGAAAAATAAAAGGCTTTCTCCATCAAAGAAAACAATAAAAGAAAAAAAAACCTCTATAATTTTTTCATCGTGGGATAATTTAAGAGGGAATTTTCAAGAGGAACTTGGTAGAGGATAAAGCTAAAGCAAGGAAACACGTAGGAGGTCTTCTCTTTGCGAAGTCTAACGGTATAAATTGGTGAAAAAGCGTAGGATGTAAGTATCCCCTCACCTACAGTATAAGTGCTTACGATGTAATGTTATATGCTTGATTTTGAATGAAAGAATCTAGAACTATGTGTAGAAGGTTCGGCTAATAGGATTAGAGAAAGTTGAAATTCTTCCACGTTATGCATGTTAGATGATGATTTCTATTTATGTTAGCTTAATTTTCCTTATGTCACTACCTTATGCCATGTTAAATTGTACTCATGCCGATTTATGCTATGCTACATGCTTATGTTTTCACCCATGTTAGGCATGACTCACGTATATGAAATGTCTAAGAAATGTTTTCCTAAGAGTGGGGACAAGAACACTCTTTAAGACAAAGAACATGTATGTTATTTTACTTTATGCATGGCTTGTACCGAACCCTAACAAGGTCCACGGGATGGGCTCCAAGGTTGCCCCTAGGTCGACGGACATAGTACGGACCTAGTAACCTAGTAGGTTCGGGATTAGCTACCTCGGATCTATTTAGGATGCTCGCGAATGATGTATGTGGTACAATGTCGGACCCAATATGTTGAGATTATGTTAAGTATATAAACTATACGTTTTCAAAGAGCATCCTGCATATACCATTTTATGTTCATCGAATTATCATGCTTAGAGATAATGTACTGTTGCGATGAAAATGCTAAGTTTATGTTCTTTTCCTAAATTGATCATGTCTCTACTTTAAATAAATGTTGTGCTCATATGTTGTTTAAACGAACATGTCATTACTTTATGTTTAATTCATGATGTATGTTTTTGTGAGTAGGAAAGGACCTTACTAAGCCTAGATTTACTTTCCTTGTCTTTGAAAAATGGCAAGGAATGGATAAATTAAAGGGAGCAGCAGGAGGGGCAAAGATGTGTGTGACAGTGGCATGGTGGACAAGATCATTTTTCATATACGGACTTATGCATGATTTTCAGTTTATGTGTAAACTGTTAGGAGACGTTAATGCTTTCTATGGTGGTTACTCATGTTTATTTTTATGAACCTTGAAATGGTTAATACATGTTTAGTTAAATAAATTGCTAAGACCTTTTGTCATGATTAAATTGTTAGGTTGATTGGGTTAATGTAATTAGAGTTAAAAGTTGTAAAGTTTTTAAATGCTTTCGTTGTTATATGCATAAATGTATAGGATGTGTGTTAGGAGGACAGGAAGGGCAGGCGTTACATGTCCTTCTCAAGGATAGAATGCAGGGAGAGAGTGTTCTTGTTGGTCGACATGGTAATCTACAATATACACAATGTAGAAAATTAATATCATATTTCATTTATCATTTAATTTGGCCTTTAATTAAATGATACTCCCACTGAAATATAGGACTTTTGTATAATCGAGTCATGGATGTGGTCAAACCACATTACTAGATTCATACAAACTAGCTATAATTCTCGTGGGACAACATCCACATCATCTACACCTTGAGTTAGCTTTGGCTAAATCGCCCAAGACTTAGTATGATCGGTAGGTAACAAATTACCAATTACATCTTCTATGCAACTCTTGTTTATAGGATCAAGATCCACATTTACAAAAGACCTTGAGTTAGCTTTAGCTAAATCGCCCAAGATTTAGGGTAAATGTAATCTTATCCTACCTTTCCAACGGTTGGAATATGCCCATAGTTTTACTCGATCCAATTGAGTTAAATAGTTTTACTCAATCTAATTGAGCTTATTCTCACCCAAGCTGTGATAAGCGGGACCAAGATGTTAGTGAAATCCCTAGAGTCAATCATGTGATGATTGTTGTATGGACTTTATTGTATCATATTCCTATTTATAAAGGCATGGTTATTATATTTACTTGTATTGGTGTCAAATAACTAAGTATAATAATGTCCTCGAGTAGTAGGTTCTTATCTATATCAATCGATTGGTTGAATCGATAATGAGATGATATAGAGAACACTACTCTTAATCATTTCTAGTCAAGTATTAACATTCAGGGACAATGTTAATGCGTAGAGACTAGCATGTAGGTCAACACGATGACTTGATCTCACAAGTCATGGATATGAGATATCAAGTTGACACATGGGTATGCATTGGAGAATGTATACTAAATGACCCGCCATCAGAAAGTATCATGGATTGTTATTTGACTGTCATATACTTTCTCATGTGGCTATTAGTATGACTATTAGTCTTTAGACCTGAAGTCACCATGGTTCCCTATATAAGGAGTTGCATACTTTGGCTTCATCAAACGTCACCCGTTAATGGGTGGACTATAAAGGTGATTACTGGGTATGTAACAAATTATGTGGAGGGATGTGAGTGATGTAGATGGGATCTATCCCTCCTATATGACGGGAGTGAAATCGTTATTCTTGATAGAGTGAGACCATGAAGTGCATGGTCATGCCCAAATGACTCAATATGAGATATTGAGCACATTTGATTAGAGTGAGTCTACTTGGAGTTCAAGATATAGATTGTACCGAGGATGACACGGTCTATGCCTCAATTGGTCAATCTAGATGTCATGGATAGAGGGACATTGTCACATATTGTGAGAGTCACAATTAGTAGTCACAAAGGTGATGTTGGAGCTCAACATTCTTGTAACTTGGGTAGCAATGATGTGTTGCTAGATACCGCTCATTGCTTATGTTCCTAAATCGGTTTAGGGACATTGCCAACGTTACCAGAACCTATAGGGTCACACACAAAGGGCAATTAGGTGGAGATTAGGTTCATATGATGAACCATGAGGATTAGGTTCATGGGATGAACCAAATTGGATTAAGTGTAATCCAAATTAGACTAATTGAGTTAGACTCAATTTGATTCAAGTGTTGAATGAGTCTAATTTAGATTTGATTCATTGAGTCAATTTAAATTAATGAATAGAGATTCATTAAATCAAATTGACTTGAGTCAAGTGGTTAGATTTGATCAACCATGGGAGATAAGAGGTCAAGTTTGACTTGACTTGAGAGGGAAGATGAATGATCAATTTTGACTTGACCAATTGTCATGTCATGGTGACATGGCATGGGGGCCGCCCAATGATGATGCTCCACATCATCATGGACTTATCATGTGGTGCCACCTCATGAGGGAGACCAAGAGTCATTGGCTCTTGGAGTTACATGCATGCATGTAACCCCCCAAGATATGAAGTGGCCGGCCACTCCACTTGATAAAGGTAATTCATTTTTGTGGTAACTCCATCTTCTTCTTCCTTGGAACTTCCTCTCAAGCTCTCTCTTCCAATCCTCTCTTTGGCTGAAACTCTCAAGGGTGCTTGTAGAGGAGTTGATACTTGACACTCTAATGTTTCTTCTCCATCATTTGTTCGTGTGGATACTTGTAGAGGAGTGTGCACTTGACACTCTTCGAGATCCGGCAAAGCGTTTGGACGAGCGGGATAAGCGAAAGGCGTCGCTACGAGGGTAATGCTCTCACCATTTAGATCTATCGTAGATCTAGGTTTTTTCATAACACATACATGTAGTTTTATTTTTTATACCTTTGCACAGATCCGTGGCCAGGCTTCCGAGGTTTCCGCAACGCAAAAAGCAGTTTTTGCGGCTCGAAAAAACCCAACAGTGGTATCATAGCCACGTGCGAAGCATGTATGTGTTTCATATTTATAGTTTTTGTATTAGATATAAAAATTACATATTTTTAAGTTTCTATAAATTTCCTATTTTTATAGATTTTTTGGGTATTTTTCTCGAAGAGTCGAAGCAATGAGTGTTGGGACACTTGTAGGCTTCAACCACCGAGAAAAACTCTCCGAAACGGCGAGTTCTCACTTTAGGTTTTTGGGACAGTGACTTAAGTCTCTATAAGATCGTAGTAGGGATACTCGCAAAGTTTATTTTGCGAGTAGGGGCACTGCCCCTATCCCCGAAAGGGGCCTCTTCCCACGATCGCGCCCGGAAACCACTTAGTGGGACCGTTACAGAGATGTGACTCATAAAATTGAAAAAAATAGGAAAATTATAGAAATTTCTGTAAAATATATAATTTAGAATTATGTATAATTTTGTGATTGTCATGGCCCAAGAACCCCAATATGATTGGATGATAATGTGTTGTAATTCATAATACGGTCTGCGTGTCATTTTTGTGGTTGTGCTTGTTGTATAGGGTATGTGACCTGCGCGTCGTGCCTCTTCTTTTAAAATTCTAGTTGTAAATAGTTTTAGACTCGAATGTAACTCAAGTTTCATATTTGTAATGTACAAAATGGAGCGGTGGAAGGTACACTACTAGACGGAGTTACGAGAAGGGTGTCGACGACACATGGCGGTCAAAGGAGGCGCTTGGAGAAGATGCTAACCCTAGGTTGACTGTCCGATCTTCTCATTTGCTTGAGAAGATCGTAGTAGGGCTATGACCTAATCACAATTAATTTATATATATATGTTGATATATATATATATATATATATATATATATATATATATATATATATATATATATATATATATATATATATATATATATATATATATATTTGTTATGCTTGTATGTTTGTGATGCATGCTAATAGAATAATGCTTGTATGTATATGATACATGCTAGGATATTTTTCTTGTATGTATATGATGTATGCTAGAATAATGCTTGTATGTATGTGATGCATGCTAGTGTAGGATAATAAAGGCCTTAATGCGTATATGATACACATTACGATTAGATTAGATCTTAATCGAATCAACTCGAAAATGTCTACCAAGTCTTGTTACCCATCACTACCTCGATCATTTGTTGTTGTTGAATCTATCAAAGTAGAGCAACGCATATTATCTTGGTAGGGTGCGGAGGGACAATCTTGGTCCCGCCTATCATGGCTTAGGTTAGAGTAAGCTCAATTAGATTGAGTAAAACTAGTTAACTCAATTGGATTGAGTAGAACTATAGGCATATTCCAACCGTTGGAAAGATAGAATAAGATCGCATTTACACTAAATCTTGGGCGATTTAGTCAAAGCTAACTCAATGTCTTTTGTAAATGTGGGTCTTGATCCTATAAACAAGAGTTGCATAGAAATGTAATCAGTAATGTGTTACCCACCGATCATACTAATTCTTGGGCAATTTAGCCAAAGCTAACTCAAGGCTTAGTATGATGTGGATCTTGTCCCGCAGGAATTATAGCTAGTTTGTATGAATCTAGTAATGTGGTTTGACCACATCCATAACTCGATTCTATAAAATTTCTATAATTTAGTGGGAGCATCATTTGATTAAAGGCCTAATTAAATGATAATAGAAATATGATATTAATTTTTTGCATTGTGTATGTTGTAGATAACTATGTCGACAAACACGAACACTCTCTCCCTGCGTTCTGTCCTTGAGAAGGACAAGCTCAATGGAGCAAATTTCCTGGACTGGTACAGAAACCTGAGAATCGTTCTAACCCAAGAAAGGAAATTGTACGTCCGGGAGCAGCCCATTCCGGAGGCACCTCCTGCCACTGCCTCGCGAGCTGACAAAGATGCTTACAAGAAGCATCAAGATGATGCATTAGATGTGTCATGTCTAATGCTCGCGACCATGAACTATGAGCTTCAGAAGCAACACAAGTTCATGAATGCTTATGATATGGTTGAACATCTTCGTCAACTATATCGAGGACAAGCAAGGCACGAGAGATATGAAGTCTCTAAGGCATTGTTTGGGTCCAAAATGCAAGATGGGACTCCCGTAGGTCCATATGTACTCAAGATGATTGGGTACATGGAAAACCTACAGAGATTGAGATTCCCACTTGGCCAAGAGCTGGCCACTGACTTGATCTTACAGTCTTTGCCACAAAGCTACAATCAATTTGTCATGAATTACAACATGAATGAAATTGATAAGCCACTACCTGAGATGCTCAGCATGTTGAGAACTACTGAGCTCAACCTTAAGAAGGGAAAATCTGACTCCATTTTGATGGTACAAAAGAAGAAAGACAAGGGCAAGCCTAAAGGTAAGGGAAAGCCCCAAGCCAAGGGCAAAGGAAAAGAACTTAAACCCAAAGGAGGGGTGGCCAAGGAAGGGGTTTGCTTCCACTGTAAGGAAGCTGGACACTAGAAGCGTAACTACAAAGCTTACCTGGAAGATCATAAGAAGAAGAGAAGTGAGACTTCTATTTCAGGTATAAATGTTATAGAAGTCAATCTATCTATTTCTTCATCATGGGTATTAGATACCGGATGTGCATCTCACATTTGTACCAATGTGCAGACGCTGAGAAATAGCAGGGCATTGACAAAGGGCGAGGTGGACCTACGAGTAGGCAATGGAGCAAGAGTTGCTACTGTTGCTGTAGGAACTTATGATCTATCTCTGCCCACTGGGCTTGTACTAGAATTATATGAATGTTATTATGTGCCTGCTTTAACTAAGAACATAATTTCGGTTTCTTGTTTGGACAAGAAAGGATTTATATTTATAATAAAGAACAAATGTTGTTCAGTTTATTTAAATGATATGTTCTATTGTAGTGCACCTCTAATGAACGAACTCTACTTTCTAGACTTAGAGAGCCCCATCTATAACATAAGTACCAAGAGGTTCAAGTCAAATGAGTTGAATCAAATCTATCTCTGGCATTGTCGCTTAGGTCACATAAATGAGAGTCGCTTATCTCAACTCCATAAGGATGGGCTGCTAGACTCATTTGATTTTGAATCATATGAGACATGCGAATCTTGCCTTTTAGGCAAGATGACCAAGACTCCCTTTAGTGGACACAGCGAAAGAGCAACAAACTTGTTAGGACTTATACATAGTGATGTATGTGACCCTTTCAATGTTGCTGCTAGAGGTGATTACAGGTACTTCATTAAATTTACTGATGACCTCAGTAGATATGGTTATGTGTATCTCATGACACATAAATCAGAATCCTTTGAAAAGTTTAAAGAATTCAAGAATGAAATACAAAACCAGCTTGGCAAGAGTATTAAGATACTTCGATCAGATCAAGGTGGTGAATACCTTAGCCATGAGTTTCGTGACTATCTAGCTGAGTGTGGGATTCTATCCCAACTCACTCCTCCTGGAACACCACAGTGGAATGGTGTATCTGAAAGGAGAAATCGTACCCTATTAGATATGGTACGATCTATAATGAGTCACACAGATCTTCCTATATCCTTTTGGGGATATGATCTAGACACAGCAGCCTTCACCCTTAACCGTGTACAATCCAAGGCTGTGATAAAGACACCATATATGATATGGACAGGGAGAAATCCCAAGATGTCTTTCATGAGGATTTGAGGTTGTGAGGCTTACGTTCGACGTCAAGTCTTAGACAAACTGGGACCCAAATCCGATAGGTGCTATTTTGTTGGATATCCCAAGGACACGAAGGGATATTACTTCTACATTCCCAGTCAGCACAAAGTGTTTGTGGCAAAGACTGGGATTTTTCTAGAAAGGGATTTTGTTTCTAGAAAAACTAGTGGGAGTACGTTCGATCTTGAAGAAATTCAAGATAATGACCATAGCACTGAGGCCTTGATGGAGGTTGAACAGGAACCACAAAGTGTTGTGGGTGATGAGATTGTTGCACAAAGAGTTGTGGAACAACCACCTGTTCAAGTAGACCTACCTCTTCGCAGGTCTGATAGGGTACGTCGTTAGCCTGAGAGATACTCATTTCTCTTGTCTGACCATGATGATGTTATGCTCATTGAGAATGAGCCTACCTCCTATCAGGAAGCTGTGATGAGCCCAGATTCTAAGAAATGGCTACAGGCCATGAGATCCTAGATGGAATCCATGTACACCAAGTATGGACTTTGGTTGATCCACCTGAAGGGGGCAAACCCATTGGGTGTAAGTGGGTCTTTAGGAGAAAGACTGACATGGATGGACTTACGCATACCTATAAGGGCCGATTGGTGGCTAAAGGTTTCAAGCAAATTCATGGTATTGACTATGATGAAACCTTTTCACCAGTGTCGATGTTTAAGTCCATTCAGATCATGCTTGCTATTGCAGCATACCACGATTATGAGATCTGGCAGATGGATGTCAAAACCATATTTCTGAATGGAAACTTACTTGAGGAAGTGTACATGACACAACCTGAAGGTTTTGTAAATCCACAGCATACTGGGAAAGTATGCAAGCTGCAAAGGTCCATTTATGGGCTAAAGCAAGCTTCTCAGAGCTGGAATCTTTGATTCGATGATGCGATCAAACAGTTTGATTTCATCAAGAATGAAGATGAACCCTGTGTCTACAAGAGGGTTAATGGGAACACAGTTGTCTTCCTTGTATTGTATGTGGATGACATACAACTCATTGGGAATGACATCCCTTCGCTACAGTCTGTGAAGACTTGGCTGGGGACGTGCTTCTCAATGAAGGACTTAGGTGAAGCAGCCTGTATTCTAGGCATCAAGATCTATAGAGATAGATCTAAGAGATTTCTTGGCCTAAGTCAAAGTACATACATTGACATAGTATTACTACAGTTTGCCATGCAGAATTCCAAGAAGGGACTTCTGCTGATGTCACATGGTGTGAGTCTTTCGAAGACTCAAAGTCCCTCTTCTAGAGAGGAGAGAGACCGCATGGATAAGATCTCTTATACATCTGCTATAGGATCTATCATGTACACCATGATGTGTACTCGTCCTGATGTCTCATATGCTTTGAGCATGACGAGTAGATACCAGTCAGATCCAGGTGAGCATCACTGGATAGCAGTCAAGAATATTATTAAGTACTTGAGAAGGACTAAAGAATATTTCTTGATATTTGGAGGTGATGAGGAGCTAGCTGTAAAGGGTTACAGCGATGCCAGCTTCCAAACTGACCAGGATGATTATAGATCACAGTCAGGGTTCGTGTTTTGCTTGAATGGTGGCGCTGTGAGCTGGAAGAGTTCGAAGCAAGACACAGTTGCTGATTCTACAATAGAAGTCGAGTATATCGCTGCATCTGAGGCAGCAAAGGAGCCAGTTTGGATCCGCAAGTTCATTGATGAGCTTGGGGTGGTTCCTAGCATAGTAGATCCCATAGAGCTCTATTGTGACAACAATGGAGCAATTGCACAAGCTAAGGAGACTCGCTCACACCAGTCGACCAAACACATACTACGGTGCTTCAATCTCATTCGAGAGATTATCGATAGAGGAGATGTGAAAATTTGCAGAGTACCCACAGAGGCTAACATCGCAGATCCCTTGACCAAGGCTTTGGCACAGAAAAAGCATGATGGTCACACTAGGTCATTGGGTATTAGATACTACGGTGATTGGCACTAGTGTTAGTGGAAGATTGTTAGTGAAAGCCCTAGAGTCAATCATGTGATGATTGTTGTATGGACTTTATTGTATCATATTCCTATTTATAAAGGCATGGTTATTATATTTACTTGTAGTGGTGCCAAATAACTATGTATAATAATGTCCTTGAGTAGTAGGTTCTTATCTATATCAATCGATTGGTTGAATCGATAATGAGATGATATAGAGAACACTACTCTTAATCATTCCTAGTCAAGTATTAACATTCAGGGACAATGTTAATACGTAGAGACTAGTATGTAGGTCAACACGATGACTTGATCTCACAAGTCATGGATATGAGATATCAAGTTGACACATGGGTATGCATTGGAGAATGTATATTGAATGACCCACCATGAAAAAGTATCATGATCATTATATGAGTGTCATATACTTTCTCATGTGGCTATTAGTATGACTATTAGTCCTTAGACCTGAAGTCACCATGGTTTCCTACATAAGGAGTTACATACTTTGGCTTCGTCAAACGTCACCCGTAAATGGGTGGACTATAAAGGCGATTACTGGGTATGTAACAAATTATGCGGAGGGATGTGAGTGATGTAGATGGGATCTATCCCTCCTATATGACGGGAGTGACATCGTTATTCTTGATAGAGTGAGACCACGAAGTGCATGGCCATGCCCAAATGAGTCAATATGAGATATTAAGCTCATTTGATTAGAGTGAGTCTACTTGGAGTTCAAGATATAGATTGTACCGAGGATGACACGGTCTATGCCTCAATTGATCAATCTAGATGTCATGGATAGAGGGACATTGTCACATATTGTGAGAGTCACAATTAGTAGTCACAAAGGTGATGTTGGAGCTCAACATTCTTGTAACTTGGGTAGCAATGATGTGTTTCTAGATATCACTCATTGCTTATGTTCCTAAATCGGTTTAGGGACATTGTCAACGTTACAAGAACCTATAGGGTCACACACAAAGGGCAATTAGGTGGAGATTAGGTTCATATGATGAACCATGAGGATTAGGTTCATGGGATGAACCAAATTGGATTAAGTGTAATCCAAATTAGACTAATTGAGTTAGACTCAATTTGATTCAAGTGTTGAATTAGTCTAATTTAGATTTGATTCATTGAGTCAATTTAAATTAATGAATAGAGATTCATTAAATCAAATTGACTTGAGTCAAGTGGTTAGATTTGATCAACCATGGGAGATAAGAGGTCAAGTTTGACTTGACTTGAGAGGGAAGATGAATGGTCAATTTTGACTTGACCAATTGTCATGTCATGGTGACATGGCATGGGGGCCGCCCAATGATGATGCTCCATATCATCATGGACTTATCATGTGGTGTCACCTCATGAGGGAGACCAAGAGTCATTGACTCTTGGAGTTACATGCATGCATGTAACCCCCTAAGATATGAAGTGGCCGGCCACTCCACTTGATAAAGGTAATTCATTTTTGTGGTAACTCCATCTTCTTCTTCCTTGGGACTTCCTCTCAAGCTCTCTCTTCCAATCCTCTCTTTGGCCGAAACTCTCAAGGGTGCTAGCACACTCTAAGGTTTCTTCTCCACCATTTGTTCGTGTGGATACTTGTAGAAGAGTGTGCACTTGACACTCTTCGAGATCCGACAAAGCATTTGGACAAGCGGGATAAGCGAAGGGCGTCGCTATGAGGGTAATGCTCTCACCATTTAGATCTATGGTAGATCTAGGTTTTTTCATAACACATACAAGTAGTTTATTTTTTATACCTTCGCACGGATCCGTGGTCGGGCTTCTGAGGTTTCCGCAATGCAAAAAATGGTTTTTCGGCTCGGAAAACCCCAACACAAGATTGTCCCTTCGCGCCCTACCAAGATAATATGCGTTGCTCTGCTTTGGCAGATTCAACAACAACAAATGATCGAGGTAGTGATGGGTATCAAAACTTGGTAGGCATTTTCAAGTTGATTCGATTAAGATCTAATCTAATCGTGAATGTATATCATATACTCATTAAGGCCTTTAATTCAACTATACTAGAATGCATCACATACATACAACAAAATATACTAGCATGCATCATATACATACAAGCAACATATCCTAGCATGCATCATATACATACAAAAATTTACTAGCATGCATCACATACATACAAGCAAATATATATATATATATATATATATATATATATATATAATTAAATTGTGATGAGGTCATGGCCCTACTACGATCTTCTCAAGCCAATGAGAAGATCAGACGGTCAACCTAGGATTAGCGGCTTCTCCAAGCGCCTCCTTTGACCGCCATGTGTCGTCAGCTCCCTCCTCGTAACTCCGTCTACTAGTGGACCTTCCACCGCCTTATTTTGTACATTACAAAGATGAAACTCGAGTTACATTCGAGTCTAAAACTATTTACAATAGGAATATTAAAAGAAGAGGCACGACGCGCATGTCGCATACCATATACAACATGCACAACCACAAAAACGGCGCGCAAACCGTATTATGAATTACAATATATTTATCCAATCACATTGGGGTTCTTGGGCCATGACCATCACAGCATTATACATAATTATAAATTATGTATTTTACAGAAATTTCTATAATTTTTCCTATTTTTTCAATTTTATGAGTCACATCTTCGTAACGGTCCCGCTAAGTGATTTCCGGGCGCAATCGTGGGACAATGCCCCTTGCGGGGTTAGGGGAAGCGCCCCTACTCACAAAATGAATCTTGTGAGTGTCCCATCTAGATCTTACAACGCCTTAAATCACTTTTCCAAAAGACTAGAGTGAGAATTCGCCGATTCGGAGAGTTTTTCTCGGTGGTTGAAGCCTACAAGTGTCCCAACACTTGTTGCTTCGACTCTTCAAGAAAAATACCCAAAAAAATCTATAAAATACAAAATTTGCAGAAACTTATAGATCTATAATTTTTATATCTAATACAAAAATTACAAAACTTAACACATACATGCTTCGCACGTGGCTCTGATACCACTATTGGACTATCCGAGCTGCAAAAATCGCTTTTTGCATTGCGGAAACCTCGGAAGTCGGCCACGGATCTGTGTGAAGATAAACAAAAATTACATGTATGTGTTTAGAAAACCTAGATCTACCTTATATCTACATGAAAGGAGCATTACCCTTGATGTGATGCCCTTCGCTTATCCCGCTCATGCAAACGGCTTGCCGGAACTCAAGAGTGTCAAGTGTACACTCCTCTATCGGTATCCACACAAGAAATAGGTGGAGAAAAGCAACCTAGAATGTGCTAGGACCCTTAGAAGCTCATGGCAAGGATGAGGGGGAGAGAGCTTGAGAGGAGAGGAGGAAGAAGATGAAGTTACTACTCTTAACTTCACACTAATGCACCAACATTATGGTGGCCGGCCACTTCAAAGAGGGTTATATACATGCATGTAATACCAAGAGTCATGTCTCTTGGTCTCCCTCATGAGGTGGCACCCCATGATGTGTCCATGATGATGTGGAACATCATTGGCCGGCCCATGCGAAGTCATCATGACATGCAATTGGTCAAGTCAAAATTGACCATTCATCTTCCCTCTCAAGTCAAGTCAAACTTGACCTCTTATCTCCCATGGTTGATCAAATCTAACCATTTGATTCAAGTCAATTTAATTTAATGAATCTCTATTCATTAGTTTAAATTGACTCAATGAATCAAATCTAAATTAGACTCATTCAACACTTGAATCAAATTGAGTCCAACTCAATTAGTCTAATTTGGATTACTCTTAATCCAATTTAGATCATCACATGAACCTAATCTTCATGGTCCATCATATGAACCTAATCTCCACCTAATTTCCCTTTGTGTGTGACCCTATAGGTTCTTGTAATGTTGGTAATGCTCCTAAACCGATTTAGAAACATAAGCATTGAGCGGTATCTAGAAATACATCATTGCTACCCAAGTTATAAGAATGTTGAGATCCAACATTACCTTTGTGACTACTAATTGTGACTCTCACAATATGTGACAATGTCCCTCTATCCTTGACATCTAGATTAACCAATTGAGGCATAGACCGTGTCATCCTCGGTACAATCTATATCTTGAACTCCAAGTAGACTCACTCTAATCAAATGAGCTCAATATCTCATATTGACTCATTTGGGCATGGCCATGCACTTAGTGGTCTCACTCTATCAAGAATAACGATGTCACTCCCGTCATATAGGAGGGATAGATCCCATCTACATCACTCACATCCCTCCGCATAATTTGTTACATCCCCAGTAATCGCCTTTATTGTCCACCTATTTACGGGTGACGTTTGACGAAGCCAAAGTATGCAACTCCTTATGTAGGGAACCATGGTGACTTTAGGTCCAAGGACTAATAGTCATACTAATAGTCACATGAGAAAGTATATGACACTCATATAATGATCCATGATACTTTCTCATGGTGGGTCATTCAGTATACATTCTCTAATGCATACTCATGTGTCAACTTGATATCTCATATCCATGACTTGTGAGATCAAGTCATCGAATTGACCTACATGCTAGTCTCTTCGCATTAACATTGTCCCTAAATGTTAATACTTGACTAGGAATGATTAAGAGTAGTATTCTCTATATCATCTCATTATCGATTCAACCAATCGATTGATATAGATAAGAACCTTCTACTCAAGGACGCTATTATACTTAGTTATTTGGCACCAATACAAGTAAGTATAATAACCATAAAGAAATGTCTTTATATATATAGGAATATGATACAACAAATCCATACAACAATCATCACATGATTGGCTCTAGTGTTTTCACTAACACAATCGACAAAAAGTCTAGCTGGGTCAGGCAGACCGGACAGCTGGTGGAAGCCCTGGTGGGTCAGATCGGATGTCAAGAATGGTAAGTCCGGCAGCTAGTCAGCAGGTAAGCCTCGAGTGAAGAGGTGAGGCCGAGTCCTCTGTAGGAGGATAAAGCTAGGCGTCGATCCGACGAAAAGTCTGCGTGGGACTTAGTAGTCGAGATCAAACAATATTACTACTGCTATCATAATTCATGTTATATATTTTGTGCTAAGCTTGTTTTGCAGGGATCAGCCGACTAAATGGATTCTAGTCGACTGAAGTCCAGTCGATTGGAGATGTATCAGTCGACTGGATACCTATTTGGCAGGATCTACTGTTGATCGATCGGAGATTGTGCGACGCTAATGGAAATGGATTGAGTCGACTAAAGAGGGAAATTTCCCGATGCAGAGCCGAGTGACATGGAGTTTACTGAAGAGGATTCAGTCGACTGGAAGACCACGAATTCCATATCGATGGGTTGATGTGGAGTCTACTGGAAGGCATTCCAGTCGACTGGAAAGAGTTTATAAAAGTTGTGCTCAACCAAATCCCAGCATCAATAACTTTTACGTCGAAGTGTTGTCGAAATCCATTCTCATCCACCAAAGCTAAACTCTCACAACAAGGCGATCTTTCGACACTCCAAGTTTACTTCTACCATCTACTTAGTATCGGTATATGTCTTGTATTTGTTCATTTATTTTTTTGCTATTGTACTTAAATTCAAGAGTGGGTAGTCTGTTACCCATCTCTATTATTCGTAAAAAGCGAAACCCTCCGAAGTGGAGAGTTCTCGAATCAGAGGGTATTTAGTGAATTGCCCATCGAGGTATCTCGTGGTAGAGCTACGGGCCTTGGAGTAGCAACCCAGTTTGGGTTGTGAACCAAGTAAATTGTTGTGTCTAGCATGTAGATGAAATGTTGACCGTGAGAGGGGGGTGAATAGTGGCGTGCTAGAACGTTGATGGAATACAATTGTGTTTGTCTCTATAAGTCGTGTTAGCGCAGTGGAATATATAGCAATAATAAAATACGACAAACACAATTCACAACACAAGTATATAACGTGGTTCAGAACCGAATGGTTTCTACTTCACGGATCAAGCTCTAAAGAGCTCTAGTGATGCACACGCAATCACTAATCACAAATAACTCCTTATCGGAACAATCTAGAGGCGGAGAAACCTCTTACAACAGATTACAAAAATAATACAAGGTAAAACAAGTAAATACAAAAAGAATACAATAATCTATGCAAAGAAAAACTTTACAAATGCTCTTTTGATTCCTTGCTTTGTGGTTGCTTGAAATGCACTTGGAGACCCTGATTTGCAGCAACAAATCGCCCCAAAAGCCTTCAAAAACCAAATGTGATTTCCTCCTCCACGAGCTCCCTTTAAAGCTACTACCTGGGCTAGAAATCGCTGATCAGTTGACTGCTCGGGACCATCAGTCGACTGATGCTACTGTTGTCGTGAGACAACGGCTAGATCCACGTTGGAAAAATCCAACGAATCCATCATCAGTCAACTGATCATACCCATTAGTCGACTGATGGAGCCTTCACTCGACTTCTGACCCCACAGTCGAGTCTCTACTCCATTCTGTGCCCGAATTCTCGAGCATCACCGCGATCGGTGATCACACGATCGATCGATCGATTGCTCGAGGCTGATCGCCCTCCTCTCTCCTTCGGCATGCTGACACTTCCATACCAAACCCTAGTTGACTCACACCAGTCGACTGCCATATGGCACCAGTCGACTGGCACACCTCAAACATGAGGTTTTAACCCAAGTATGGTGCCCCCATACTTGCTAAACCACCCTTAGCCTAGACTTAAGCCTTCTAGCCACCTTCGTCAGCCTCACGCCTCTCAGATCCCTCCAAGTCATCCATGACTTGTTCATCCATTGCGCTAGCCTTCATGTGCTTCCATCGGCTATGTCATGCTAATGGTGTCTACACCGCCAAGGCACATTGGACTTATGTTGCCAAGACTTTGCTTGGACTTTATGCTGCCAACCATTGGACTTATGCTTCCAAGACTCCCGCTTAGACTTTACGCCGCCAATATCAAACCCCTTGGACTTCTCAAATGCCAAGACTCAAGCTTGGACTTTCCCTTGCCAACCCATGTTGGACTTTCCATGCCAAGACCCATGCTTGGACTTTTCCTTGCCAACCCATGTTGGACTTTTCATGCCAAGTACTCAAGACTTGGACTTTCCATGACATGGTCAACTCCAGTCAACCATCAAAATCTCCCTCGAGTCAAACTCGAGTCCGGTCAATCATGACTCGGGTTAATTGTGCCAACAATCTTTCCAAAACATTATCATACATCAATGTCAAACATCAATGTCAAATCCCATGTCAAACATCAAAACATCGCTTGAGTCAAACTCGAGTCGGGTCAATCGTGAACTGGGTCGATTGCACCAACATAACTTATTTAATTTCTGCTGCATATTCTGTTTAGAAAAATTTATAAAATACCGAGATTCACCCCCCTCTCTCGGTTCACTCGATCCTACACTGGCTTCCATTGCTTTTTCTCCGACCAACTGCTAAACAGTTTACGCTTGCCCGTGCCCTCAGTCTATCTAGCCATATTAGACTTCTACCAATTACCCATCAACCAACTAGCCCCGAACGCCTTTCGCATACTAACAGGGGTGGTAATAATTTTTAGACATTTAGATCTCACTCTGTCCCCATTACTATTTCACTGCCTTTTCCAACTAAAGTCTTCTAAAGAGGGCATTTTCTATTTCGCCATCCGACAAGATTTTCAATTCCTTGTAAATATTCCTCTCATAAGGGTTGGGAGAACTTATACTTTTTCACCCAACTCCCTACTCCACTATCCTACTTTGAAAATTGGAAAACCACTCTCCCGGACCTACCTCCCTTTCAAGCGAGTAGGACTCAATGTCCTTTCTAGGAGGTCTACCAAGTGTTAAGGGAGTGTCATTATAATTCTAATTATTTGCAAAAGCCTCCCCTTCTGATCCGCTATGGGTTATCCCATCTCCCCTTAACTGACCCAGGTGTCATAGGTAGGATGCTGCTCTTATTCTGATACATTGCGCATAACACTTTTTACTATTGCTGAACACTGTTTTCACTAGCTTGTGTCGCAGACGATATGATGCAGGATGTCAGAGTTAGCGGGGAGAAGATTTCTGCCACTAAGGAGAAGCCTTCTAAGAAATGGGCTAAGGGGAAATCCCCTGTACTTCCCTCTTCTCCTCAGTAGAAACTCCGCCCCCATAAGGACAACGTTCTCAGCACCTCCATTCCTCTGACCTCCCCTTCTACCCACTCTTCTACTCCTCTCCCTCCTTTAAAGCTCAACAGGCGTCATCATCTTGTTATCTTCGAGCCAACATGGGAGGAAGTTCGACCTTCAACCATTCCTTCCCCTTCACTCTCCCTTTCATTCATCTCCTTCTCTACCTACTAATACAGAGTCATCTCCCTCTCACTCCCTTATTTCCAATTTTGATCCTTCTGCCCATATCCTCCTAGCAGAAGAACCTTCTCGTATCATGGGAGACATTCTCCCCATAAATGCTCCAACTACTTCCTTAGGGTTTGTTCTTAAGATCCGCACTAAAGAAGAGGTCAAAACTTTTAACCAGTATGACGTGTAGGGCCTCTATGAGCGCTTACGCAAGATTTTAGTAGAAGTATACTCTCTTATCCCCTTCACATTTAAAATACTCTAATATTTATCTTCACAATGCCTTTTCTTCTCTTCCAGGTAGTCACTGATTTCAACTAGATGACCCCATGGCTAACAAATTACCAATCTACAATGGCTACTCGCCATGAAACCTCCCTTGCTCATCAAAAGAACTTATCACAATAATTAACTGAGAGCAAGCAAAAGGGAGGCCACCCTAGCCCACAGCTGCGAAGATTTGATAACCCAATTGGCTATAGCTAGGAGTGAAAAAGAAGAACTCCTGAAAAAGAATGACGACCTCAGTCGCCAGTTATTTTTGCAATCTGATCAGATTCAACATGTCAACCTCTTAACCCAGGAACTTGTGGAGCATAAAGTCCAACTTAAAGAAGTAGAGAGTAGGGCCACTCAATCTTCGGTTGCTCTACAACAAGCTCAAGTGAAGAACCAAGCACTGGAGGCTTCCTTAGCATCCTATAGAACACAGCTAGAAAATCTCTCTTCTGAGGTCTCTACCTTTCCTGGGGCATTGACAGCAATTCTCGGATAGTTGCAAGAGTTCCAGAAGGAGCAATCTGAAGCTATGACCTCATTGGGTCAACAAGCTATAGCAGTCGCTAAAGATAAAGACCTCCTTGCTACTCAATTAGCTGATCACAAAGCCCAGTGAGAGGAGCGGGAGGCAGACTTACGGCTGCAGTATGCTCGAAAAGAGACACGAATATTTATTCTAGGCTTCAATGGGTCCACTGTTCAAAATGCTGCTAAAAGCTATCCCCCTCCTGGTGTCAATACGAGTCATTTAGATGACAAGGTTACTTTAGCCAATTACCCAGCGAATATCTTTGAACTGTAATTCTCACCCATCATATAATGTACTTCAGAATCTATCAATTAAAAGTATTTGATAACATAACTTGTGCCTTTTTCCTTTATGTTGGAGTGAATAAAACACCCCTCCTTTGCTCCCTCTGATCACTCAGGTTTAGTAGTCTTCATGGTGTTAGTTGACTGCTACCTATACTCACCTGAGAAGTCACTCGGACTAATTTAAGAAATGGAATATTCTCAGTTATTCAGAGTCATTTTTCGAGTGGGAGAGGCATACCACAGCCTTTCGAATCATATCCTCTCATCTTAACTAAATCAGGATATAATCACTTGTCGTGGAATTAATATTGTTACTATTTTCCATACCAATTCCTCATTTACTCTATGCAACCCTTCACATTCCCCTTCCTTTCTTAAGGAGGGATATGGGAGTGCCTTCACTCCTATAAATATTCACTTTGAGTCCTGTCACTTTCAACCTACTCCCATGGCTTCTTCAGCGTTCCCTATTGACATAGGTTATGACTCAGACTCCTTTGACTCAAACCCATACGACCAGGGCTCTTCTGATGGCTCGGCCATCCGCTCCACGGTTACCTCAGCCTATCGACCTCCTCCTCCTTCGACTCCAGCCGAAACAACAGCTTCTGGCAGCATGAGGTCTTTTCGGCCTCCTTTCCCTTCCTTTGGTAATTGGGTATGGAACTCTCCTCTGACTTGGGAGTACATTGTGGGGGATTCCAAGGCTCCAACCGTCATCCCCCCCCTTCCGCCAGCTGAAGCTTTCCTTCCCCTTCCTCCGACTGAAATTCCTCCCCATCCTTCAACCAGAATTCCGCATTCCCCATCATGGGAGCAAGTCCACCGTTTCAGAGTATTCTTAGCACCCCCCCCCATCCCCCGCTGAAGAGGAGTCTTCTGCTGACTCTTCTAACAGTGCTAAACCTGTATAAATAAAGTCCTAATTAATGTAATTGTTAGTCTTCATATCTATAAGAAGAGAGGAATATTAAGTCTGTCATAACTATTTTTGATTGCTTCAAATATCTTCCACAAAATGCCTTTATTAATACTTGGTCTATTCTGAAGGGTTGACCCCGCATAATAACGTTGAGGGATATTGCCAGGGAATCCAGATTAAACTGAATCCGCCGCATATCCACGTCTCATGCAAGATACGATCGATCTTTTCAAAATTAATGCATTCAACTACCCCCACTCTTGTCCCCTCGTCTTCCCATCTTATCTACTTTTACTATCCTCATTAACCTAAGAGGGTTAATTAATGCCCCCTTTCTCTCTATAAAAACCCCCAACGTTACCTCTAACCAACTCACCCCTTCTTTCTCCTACCTTCACTGGTGCGCTTCTCCCTTCTTCTACCTTCACCATGGAAGGCATGTCAGAGCAGGGCAGCAACTCTCCTTCTCCCGCTAGGCAGACCGAAGAGCAACGCCGCATAGAAGAACTAGCAAAACATGTCATGAACCTTAGGAGGCACCTACAGTTAGCCTCCACTCGCAACTACACCCTGTGCCAAGAGTTGGCTACAGCCCAAAGGGCTTTGTCAAAGCACCAATTTATGCAATAATCCTACCTTAGACAACTTTCCAACGTGAAGTCTAGTGGCCGACAGGCCCTAGTAACACTTCAAGAGAAAATCGTCCGTGAAACACCTTAGTTCTCCTTAGGGTGAACTTTTGTCATTTTCTTTTAAAAGACTGTACCTTGTAATCCTTCTCTTTATTAAAAAAAACTCTTCTTTTAGAAACTGTGTATGTCTCTTCTTGCTAAATAAGGATTCTTCTGAAATGGATAAAATATCCTTGCACTAATGGTAAACAGAAAACTCACCAACTCCATGCCAACACCCCCTTAGATCAATCCATCCAATCAACCACTCTTCCTCTTATATAGGATCTCGGACAGATAAATTTTAGTACATCTACTTTAAACCCAAATCCTCCGATCTGCCCCTGCACTAGGATAACAATAACACAACTGTGTAAAGACTCCACTCTTCTGATCCACCACCACACAAGGATATAGTTAATTGGTTGCGAATACTCAACTCTTCTCTCCACCACCACCACACGGAGATAATAATAATATAATTGAGCGAAGACTCAACTCTTTCGATCCACCACCACACGGGAATAATAATAATAATACAGCTGAGTGAAGACTCAACTCTTCCGCTACACCACCACACGAGGATAATAATAATATAGTTGAGTGAGGACTCAACTCTTCTGATCCGCCACCACACGGGGATACAATTAATTCAGTTGAGTAAAGACTCAACTCTTTCACTCCACCACCACACGAGGATAATAATAATATAGTTGAGTGAGGACTCAACTCTTCCGCTCCACCACCACATAAGGATAATAATAATATAATTGAGTGAGGACTCAACTCTTCTGATCTGCCACCACACGGGGATAATAATAATATAATTAATATAGTTGAGCAAATACTCAACTCTTCCGATCTGCCACCACACGGGGATAATAATAATAATATAGCTAAGTGAAGAATAAACTCATCCGCTCCACCACCACACGGGGATAATAATAATATAGTTGAGTGAGGACTCAACTCTTCCGATCCGCCACCACACGGGGATACTAGCTTGGCTTAAAGGCAAGCTGAAATAATAGTGACACTTGGCCCAAGGCCTCACCTAGTCAAGTTGGAATAATTTTTTACTCCGCCGCTCTTCCTCAGTGCATCTACCTTGAATCCAACTCCTCCGTTCCGCCACCACACGAGGATAATTGCTCGACTTAAAGGCAAGCAAAAAGAATTGTGATGACTTGACTTAGGGCTTCGCCTAGTCAGGTCGGAATAACTTTTTTACTCTGCCATTTTTTCTTCAGTGCATCTACCTTGAACCCAACTCCTCCGTTTCGCTACCGCACAGGGATAATTGCTTGACTTGAAGGCAAGCAGAAAGAATTGTGACGAGTTGACCTAGGGCTTCGCCTGGTCAGGTCGAAATAATTTTTTTTTACTCTGCCATTTTTTCTTCTTCATCAGTTCATATACCTTAAACCCAACTCTTCTGTTCTGCCACCATACAGGGATAATTACTTGACTTGAAGGAAAGCAAAAAGAATTGTGATGACTTGACCTAGGGCTTCACCTTGTCAAGTCGGAATAATTTTTTACTCCGTCATTTCTCATTAGTGCATTTAAACCCAACTCCTCTGTTCCACCACCACATAGGGATAACGGCTTCGGCTTGTGCCGAGCCACAAAAAAGTGTGATGACCTGATCCAGAGCCTTGCCCCATCAGGTCAGAATAATTTTTACTTTGTCGTTCTTCACAAGTGTATTTACCTTAAACCCTACTCTGTTCCGCAATCGCACAGGGATAAAGCACTTAAGCTAACATCGAGCAATAAAAGAGTGTGACGACTCGATCCAGGGCTTCGCCTCATCAGGATGGAATAATTTTTTACTCCACTGCTCTTCACAGGTGTATTTACCTTAAACCCTACTCCTCAGTTCCGCAACCGCATGGGGATAATAGCTTCGGCTAACGCCAAGCCATAAAAGAGTGTGACAACCCGACCCAGGGCTTCGCCTCATCAGGTCAGAATAATTTTTTACTCTGTCGCTCTTCACAAGTGTATTTACCTTAAACCCTAATCTTCCGTTCCGCAATCGCACGGGAATAATGGCTTCGGCTAATGCCGAACCATAAGAAAGTGTGACGACCCAATCCAGGGTTTTGCCCCATCAGGTCGGAATAATTTTTACTCCGCCACTCTTCACAAGTGTATTTACCTTAAACCCTACTCCTCTGTTCCACCACCACACGAGGATACCGGCTTCGATTATCATCGAACCACAAAGAGTGTACATCAAGGTTCCCCCTCCTGAAACCTCATATTTTGATCTCCCTTTGAGGCCCACATCTCTGCCTCGAGGCCCAACTTGTATCATCTACCATGAATGTATGTCTTCCCTTTATATAGGACTCCTCACCTCCCCTCTTCTTCACCTTCTACTCCTTTTGTCTCCAACACCTCTCCTCATTTCTTTGCCTTTCAAAAATTCTCTTGCCCCTTTCAACCACCTTTCTTCCTTCCCCCCTCTTAACGTCAAGTTGAAATCTCTTCTTTAGCAAATGCTCACAAAATATCGACTTGAGACTGCAGGGAGCGAGAATCAGCCACCCATTGTACTTACATCGTCGCCCCTTATTCCGGCTCTCGATATGCCCTCTGTCATCTCTCCTCCATCCATATCTCCTCCCCGTTCATTAGCAACTGCATCCCCTATCATTTTACCTTCATCTATTGTGAACTCCCAGTCGCTACCCCCTTCTCCGCTTTACTCTCCAGCTATATCACAACCCTAGCCCTCCTACCTCTTTTGCCTCCTCTTTTGGGTGGCCCTAGGCCACCCCATCCTTTTTTGTAGACCCAAGTTGAATTGCGGGGAGTTACCCACCAATGGATGCAGGGAGAAGAAACTTCTCTTGATTCTTCTTCTTCCTCAGCGCTTCCCTCGGACCTAGAGTTAGTTCCCGCCAAGCTTTCTTCCCCTTCCACTTCACCAAATCCGCCAACACCCTTATCGTCTTCTCCACAGAAATTGGTCGGGCCTCCCTCCACGGTCGGGTTCAAAAAATGGCTCTGGCCTCTCCCAACTTCTGAAGGTCTCTCTCCGCGGTCGGGTTCAAAAATTGGCTCTGGCCTCCCCCCTCCCCCCCCCCCCTCCTCCCACTAGCGAAGAGCCAATGATAATCACATCCCCTTCCATCTCTCACCCACCTTCAACTTCATCTCCCATTCCCATGTCCATGTTATCTGAATCTTCGAATCCCCATATTTTCTCTTCCTTCCCTTCCCCAGAGGGTTCCCATTCCTTAATCATCCATCAGGTAGTTTTAGACATTCTTCGACCACCGTCAAGCTTCCCCCTCTCGCCTTTTGCCTTTATGAGCCCCTCAACGATGGCTCTCTTCCCTACGACTTCCACATCTCCCCTTTTCACAGAGAGCTCTTCTTTTTCTCGCGGTGTCATTCCTCCTTTTATCGAGCCAATAGCACAGTCTTCTGTGTCACCCTCCTTTGTGCCCATCACAAGTGAATCCACGCCCTTAGTGACTTCCACTCCATCTTCTGCATCTGATAGAGATTCACTGATCCTCAATTTAGAGGAACTTATCCTGCGAATGGAGAGTTTGCGGCATACCTTAGAGTTGGTAAGCTTTCTTGATTACCTTTGCCTATATTTTCAACCATAATTTCCTTTTTCATCTTTTGCTTTCAGGTGATGGTGAATTATCAGGAGCTAGATCGTTCCTTCTCCCATTACTGAGCCCACTTGCAACAACAAACCCAACAACATACTGTGGACCATACTGCCTCCAAAGTCAGAGAGAACTCCTTGCTTCAAGAATTGGCCCGCTGTCATGACCAATTAGCAAAAGCCCAACACCAAAGGTAGGAAGACATTGATACCATAATAGCCCTTCAACACCAGCAAAGGAGGGATGCAAAAATTATATCTTCCCTCCAATGCAAGAAACAAAAAGATGAAAATACTATAGCCACCCTCCAGATCAAATTAAGCGAAGAGGTATACCAAAATTCAGCTTTGATATTAGACAGGGCTCGAGCTCATTCCTGACTACGCAGGCAAGAGACTTCTCTATAGCAACTGAGGAGTGAAATTGCCCATACCAGGGGTTACACTGAGGCAGTGGAGGGGATTTCAGCTTCCATGTGTCAGGATATGGTGGATATGTCGAGGGTCATACAACAAGGTCAAACTTCCCAATCTGACGATGTGTCTACCCTGGCAGATGCTATCATTCAACTGTCAAACTCGCCAAGCCCTCCGGGAGCACAGAGAAGATTGCGTCAGGTTCCATCAAGATGCATCCACAACTGATCCAACCCAATAGGAATAGTTGCGGTCTCTGATGCAAACTACTTACTGGGATGGATTCAATGAGGTGATTCGACAATATGTTGATCGTGAGTTCCTTCCAGCTAATCAACTTGCCCTTTTTCTACACTGGGAGGCTGGCTTCAGACGCAATTTCCCAGAACATTTCAGATTGTAATTGTCTTGCATGTTGATAATAGTTGACAATTCTAATAGTGTGCTGTGAGACTGCCATCTTTGTGACAAATTAATTGTATTTAGTACTATTCTGTGGTTTATTCTTCCTTGGAACGAAAAACCGATTCTCATTAACGCTTGCTCTTCATAATTGAACATAACTACTAGTTATAATATCATAACTGGACATTCATGTTGTGTTCGTCTTTTCAAAACTCAAAGAGAATGCATAAAATTCCTCAACTTAACACCCTTCAATTACATGGTATGAAAATATTTTAGGTGTACAACATTCTAGGGCCAAGGTAGCTCTTTACCCTTATCATCCTTTAGGTAATAGATAAACCCAGCCACTTGGTGAGTAACGGGGTAAGGCCCTTCCCAATTAGGGGCTAGCTTTTTAGGGTCTCCAGCAGGGTTAACCTTATGCAGCACTAAATCGCCTTCTTAGAACCTCTTGGATACCACCTTTTTGTTGAAGGCTCATTGGACCCTTTGCTTGTACGCCTCAACTCGTATTCGGGCTTACTTCTGATTTTCTTCTAGCAAATTCAACTCAGTGCTTCTTATGACCTGATTTTGTTCTGGCTCATATGCTTCGACTCGGGCACTGCTCAGAATGTCCTCCACCAGGATAACTACCTCAGTTTCATACACCAAGCTGAATGGGGTTTCCCCAGTGGTCATTTTTGGAGTAGTTCAATAGGCCCACAAAATCTCAAGCAACTCATCCACCCAATTTCCTTTTTTGTCGCCCAATTTAATCTTCAACCCTTGAATGAGAATTCTATTAGTCATCTCAACTTGACCGTTGCCTGAGGGTGAGCTACCAAGGTAAAATCTTGTTGGAAGTTAAGGCTTTAACATCACTCCCTAATCTTCTTACCCTGGAATTGTCGCCCATTATTACTTATTAACCTTCAGAGAACTCCATATCGACATATAATGTTCTTTCAAAGGAACTGTATCACCGTATTTTCTATGATTTTAGCTAAGGGTTCAGCTTCTACCTACTTAGAAAAGTAATCTACTGCTACTAGCAAGAACTTCTTCTACAGAGGAGCAGTAGGCATTGGGCCTACGATATTCATGTTAGTAATATATGAGAGATGTCCTAAGGCAATCGCCTTATGTATGAACCATTTATATGATAAATGAAGATTCACTATTTGAGTATACATGTTTAATGTATTTGATTGGATCTTAAACTCATTTACTGAATGTCCACGATACGATTCACAGCATGAGAGAATTTGTGATTGGATCACAACTAGTGAGTATCTCTACATGTGTAATTGTGATGTATCGAATTATCCCTAGTCGATGAATTGATGGATTTGGACACCATCAATTCGCCGAGACTAGCACGAGGTATACTCCTTGGTGTATCCAAGCAGCTGATTCTCACTGGCTGGAGACATTGTGATGTCCGGAGTTAATCGTGGATGCTAGTTATGGTAACTAGTTCATCGAAGTGACCAGCCGTAAGACTTCATATGGTTCTCTGCATATATAGATATGTCAATGAAGTTCTTACTATGGCTTAAGTGCGATGTTCCTTTGACTTGCGGTATTCAAGTCATCTTGATCATGGAGACTTATGCTTTGACATCTTAAGCAAACATCTCCGAGGAGATGTGGACCCGGGATGATTGGGTATAAGTCAAGTGATCAAGGTGTTTGAATAGCCTATAAAGGATTCACCACTCCTTGCGAGGAGATGTATACCCCTCTCGTCCGGATTGTTACTAAAGTCTTTGGCCAAAGCATTACATGTTTAGAGTAAGGTACTCTTCGATACATGTGGAGTAACTAGAACTGTGAGGACGAGGAAATGATACTTGGGCTAGGTGTGACGAGTCACTAGTGGGGATGACACAATAGACCATGTCCTCAACCAAGTGGGTATAAGATGAGTGAAGGGAATGGGGCACGATTCATTCGAGCCATCAAGGGTTTCGTAAATAGTTCTCGATCAACCGTGCTGATCTTTTCGGTTAATTGGGGATCATGATGTACTACTAGGTGCCACTCATGATCGCTCTATAATTAATGGTTAATTATAGACGGCCAACATAAACCGAGAACCTATTTGGTCACACGACAACGAGTGTAATCCAAAGGATTTAAAACGAGCTTGAGAATGGGATTCTCGCATCGAGAGAAACTATGTTTGGTTGGACCAAACATAAAGCAGCATGAAATTGTTTCTACCGAATGGAAGCATGGATGGGCGTGTCTTATGAAGACATAATGGATGGACCAAAATGGTTTGGTTCTAATCCAATGGATGAGAATAAACCAAAGGGTTTGGTTTATATTAAACGAATGAACCAAAGGTTGGTTCGTTTTTAACTTAAAATAAACCATCATGGTTTGGTTTATTTTAACTTATCTTAATGGAGCGGGTTAACGGGCTTTATGGATATGATCCATTAACCATTAAGAGAATTAGTTCTCTTTGTTGGGTTGGCGCCCAACCCTAAGTTGCCGCCCATCCTTGTGCCGCCGCCAGTCATTGCCGGCCAAGCTCAGCAGCCGTGAACCTCCGGCGACCCTCCGGTGATCTCCTATAGGTTTGGCATCAAGGTGAGGCCTTTCTCTCCTTGTTTTGGCCGGCGCCTACTCCTCCACCAAGCTGTCCAGTTTTCTGACAGCTTCTCTCCTTCGGCCGGAGCATCGTTTGGACGACGGTTAGTGCTCCGACAGCGGCTAACATACCGGGGATTTGATCTCCGGTAATCCTCTGAGGTGGAGGACGAAGGATTCTTCAAACGGTTGACGAATACCTCTCCGGAGAAGCGAGTTTTGAGAACTCGTTTTGGATCCGAATTTGGATTCGGATCGTGATCATCTCTCGATCACGTCGTCTTCAACACGAGGCTAGTAACCCGTATGAAGACGAAGCTCGTGACTTAGCGAAGTCATCCCGAGGAGCTCGGCGTGGATACGGATAGAGACGATTCTTACGAGGATCGTTCCGGTTGATGTCGTTCCCGCTACACGTCATACGGAAGGTATAACGTAGTTTAATTTCCTTTTATTGCAATTTTAATTTACGGTTATATCTACACTTGTTGTAATAGCATGCGTGTGTTGTGTGTGTTGTAATAAATAGGAGTATTTATTATTTTTATTGCTTCCGCTGTGCTCATGTTTACGAAACATGATCGAACACACACACGCCAAGGTGTAAACCCAACAAAGGGTATCGTGAGCCCAGTTGTGTTTCACATAATCGTAAATGGTTTTATAGTCATAATGTATATCTTGAAATTTTCTAATTTTGGAAATTTAGAAGTATTTATGGAAATTTTTCAATTTTGGAAAGTCTAGAAGTATTTATGGAAATCTTCCACTTTTGGAAAGTTGGAAGTATTTATGGAAATTGATATTTTCCATAAATAAAATATTTGATTAGATTCTGAAATTTGTTTCCTAATTTAATCATGATTTGATTTGGGAAATCAAATCTTAAAATATTTTATTTCCATAAGTAGTTTTAATGATTTAGGAAATTGGTTTCCTAAATAGATTTTCCTTAATCAAATAATTCCATGAATAAAATATGTGATTAGATTTGGAAATTTGTTTCCTAATTTAATTATGATTTGATTTGGAGAATCAAATCTTAAACATATTTTATTTCCATAAATAGTTATGACATATAAGGAAATATAGACATGACATAATTGTATGCCATGTAATTGCATTAGATGCATAACATTATGCCATGCGTGTCGTGACATGTAGATGTATGCCATGTATGCCATGCCATGTAGATAATAGTTCTTTGCATGCAAAGAGGATGAGACATAAAAACCCTTAATCAATATTAAAGCCTACACCTTCCATTAATATGGTTAGAACCAGAGTTCTGTTTCTTGTTTGGGTTGTTGGACTCTCTCCAAGCCCTGGCCAACTCGAATATGTTCAAACCATGGAATAGTTTAATACTGATATGGTAAGAGTCCGAGGTCAATCGTTAGCTTTGGTTGTTGGACTCTCTCCAAGCTGGGCTAATTGGTTGAATGCGCTCTAACCATATTAAAACTATGTCCCGATTAATGGGTTGGCTTTAACCTGGAGCATCGGTTTGTTGGACTCTCTCCAAGGTCGATGTAAAGGGAGGTGAAGTTGGGTGCTATGCATATGATGCATACTTGTTAATGTGTTAACAACCCGATGTATGTGTGAACATTCAATTAGTTGATAGCACATTGTGATAGTTGCATATACGTGATATGCAATCGGTATAGATGATACCTACCGTCGTAGTTATGAATGGCTTGTTGGACTCTCTCCAAGGTTGTTCATAACTATGATGGATATCACCCATTCGGAGATGGACCTACAATCTCCAAGTGATTTTGGGGTTTTTGAAATTGAAAAATGAATGGGATTTATAAATGTATATTGATGCATTTTAAAATCATTTTCATATATGCTCGCTTTTGTATTTCTAGGTCAATAAATTGATCATGACGCCTTTGAATTTGCGCACTATTTTGGATTCGAACAAACTGACTGGGCCTAACTTCCTGGACTGGCTTAGAAACCTGAGAATTGTTCTCAAGGCGGAAAAGCTTGCATATGTCCTTGAAGAGCCTCTTCCTGACCGGCCTAAGGACGATGCAACCTGCATCAAATGTTGGTCTATCGTAAGCATGTGGCGCATTCTCGAGCCGGGCGAGTTGCATCATGCTAGCGGCGATGGTACCCGAGCAAAAGCAAAGATGAGCATATGGATGCTAACACTATGGTCTTCCATCTTCATGAGTTGTTCGATGAGCAAGCGAGATCCAAAAGGTTCGAGGTCTCTAGGCTCCTCTTCACCACGAAGATGCAAGAAGGTTCGTCAGAGTGCTTTGTGCTAAAGATGAACGGGTACATCGAGCGGCTAGCTACCCTCGGTTTTGTGATGGATCATGAGTTAAGTATTGACTTAATTCTGCATTGTTTGCCCAAGAGTTTCTTGCAATTTGTGATGAACTATCGGATGAACAAATTGGAATCCACCATTCCCGAGCTCCTCAATATGCTGAAGACTGTGGAGCCTTCTGTAAAGCATGAGGAGAAGGCGGTTCTGTTGGTTGATTCCTCAAAGAAAGGTTCTAAGAGGAAGGCAAAAGAACAGAAGAAAGGAAAGAAAAAGGCAAAGAAGGCGAACCAAATAAAAGGGCACTTGCCATCACTGTGGCAAGGAAGGCCACCGGCGAAGAAACTGCAAGATTTATCTTGAGTCCATGAAGAAGAAGAAGGCATCCGATGCCCCATCCTCTTCGTATCTTCTATTGATTGTCATTCTATTTCCTTAGACACTTGGGTATTGATACGGGTGTAGCTCACATATATGTAATGACATACAGGGGCTAAGGAATAGAAGAAGACTTGTCGAGGGGAGTCAAATTTGCGAGTTGGCAATGGAGCAAAGGTCATTGCCGCCATCGAACTTATTTGTCAAGCTCCTAGTGGACTAGTCTTGAATCGACAATTGCTATTATGTTCCTTCTCTAATAAAGAACATTGTTTCTATTTCGCTTAAATAGAAATGGTTTCCATTTAACGCTTAGTAACAATTGTTGTTATATAACTTTGAATGGCGATTTTATGGAATCGAACTTTGAGTAATGGCATTTATACGTTGGACGTATCCAGTGACATCTTCAATATCGAAGCGAGCAACACGCGTGCTCGAAAGGATAATCACATAGACTCCTATATGTGGCATTGTCGTCTTGGCCATATAAGCAAGAAACGCATGTCCAAATTACACCGATGTGGAATTCTGGAATCGTTTGAATTGGATTCATACGATACATGCGAATCATGCTTAAAAGGCAAGATGACTAAGTTACCTTTTACGGGAAAAGGTGAACGAGTGGGAGAGTTACTAGGTCTGGTACATACTGATGTATGTGGACCTATGTCAACTCAAGCATTAGGAGGCTATAGCTACTTCATTACCTTCACCGATGATCACTCACGGTTTGGGTATGTGTTCTTGATGAAACACAAGTCTGAAGCCTTTGAAAGGTTCAAAGAATTCAGAAATGAAGTAGAGAAACAACATGACAAGAGTATTAAAATACTGATCGGATCGAGGTGGTGAATACTTAAGTCAAGAGTTTCTTGATTATCTAAGAGACAATGGCATATTGTCTCAATGGACTCCGCCTATACACCACAAAGATAATGGTGTATCCGAGAG